>MU188806.1:0-19543 GCA_016904865.1 Pissodes strobi
GTTACCGAAATTGTTGTTAATATTTGAAGAGAATTCTTAATTTGGTTTATTTTGTATGATTTTATATTGCTGTTATTAAATACAATGAAAATGGAAGTAAGTGTATTTCTTATTGTCCTTTGTTTAGTGTTAACGCACATATTTATGTGTCTGTGACATAACATAATTATGGTACATTAGTACAGAATGGCTAAAACGGAAAAGAGTAGAACTTTCATCAACTTTGTTTGTCATAATTTCTAAATTCCTGAGCAAAGTGATAGAATAGAATAGACTTTATTCATCGATCGTGAAGTTACATATTTACTTATTTATTCGTATACAAATTTAACAAAAAAAAAACATTAACAAACAAGCTCAAAATATTCTTCTTTAGCATTCATTTTGTTCCCGCTCGGAGTCACATCAAACACCCTTAAAATTCAGATAGCTCATAGGACATTAATCTATCTGCCAATGAGCAATAGAAGCTATTAAATACATTGGGATCCAACTCAGCCTCACAAAGAAATTTTTCACTACTGCCCCTTAAACTGTTAACAATCTTCCACATTTCTTTACTTTCAACTTTTGCATTATGAATTCTGTTAGCGTAGAATGTTTTTTAGCGTTTTGTATTACCCTTTATTTATTTATTTATTAATCACAGTATCAACAGTCTAAGCCATTTACAGATACATTTCGTATGACCCAATATCTAATAACGTAATGAATTAAAATTAAATATTATTTATCTACATTACAGCATATGCTGTGACTAAATCCTATACTTGTTTCTAATCCTGAGACTGAGCCAGAAACAGTTTCTATTCAACATTCATCCCAAAACCTTTCAAGCTGGTGGTATCCAGATCTAAATCACCTGCATACTTATTAAAAATTAAAATATCTACATATTCGATAGAGTGGTGAGTTTTTGTATGTTTGTTCTTGGAACTTTGAGATAGAATGTGTTTATATTTCTTGTATTGATTTTATTAATTGAAAATGGAAGTTGAGCTAAAATCTCAGTACTGTTGACATTATCCTTCAAAAGTCTAAACAAATATATAAGACATGCCTTAATTCTGCGATTCTCTAGGGTCAATCTATTAAATATTCCCAATAACTGTAAATGGTTGTACCCTTGGGGTGGATAAAAGCCAAATTTCTTGTAAAACATATACTTCAAAAACTTACGTTGCACCCTTTCAATAAACTTTATCCATACTTCATATTGTGGCGGCCAGATGACACCACCACATACTCCAATCTAGGCAAAACCAGACTATCAAAGAGCTTAAGACACAATTCAACATTAAACTGTTTGGTGGATCTGATGATAAACCCCATTGTTTTGTGTGCATTACTGATCATGTGTGATATATGTTTATTAAAATTTAAGGAACTGTTCAATAAAATTCTCAGATCCTTATGCTCATTAGCTATTTGCGGAACGTTGTCATTAATTCTATAGTCATGAACTACATAATTATTTAGTGAAAAAATCATAGATGTTCATTTACCAGCATTCAGACTGAATCCATTAGTTTTACACCACTCATACACACAATTAAAGTCTTCCTGCAGACAATCACAGTCATGACCAGTTCAAGCATCCAAGAACAACTTCAAGTCGTCAGCAAAAAGCAGTGTTCCTGAGTGCCTAACTACATCACATATACCATTTATAGATATTATGAATAGCAAAGGGCCTAAGTTTGAACCTTGGGGGACTCCTGATGTACTACTATAAATCTTAGATTTTGCACCCCTTACCTCAACATACTGTTCTCTATCACACAAGTATGACAATATCAAGTATACAAGGTCATCTGTTAAGCTCATATGTTTAAGTGACTGAACAATTATACTATGCTTTACTTTATCAACTTTACCCTCCTGTATACTATTTTATATTTATTATAATACGTTTTCAGAAATTCAGTAGGAAAGTTCTTCTTAAGAGTGTGCAAAGTTCCTAGGCCCTTAGATGAAGTTTTTATTCCCTTTGTAACTCAACACTTCTTAACTTTTTGCTTTATTATTTATAATGGGAAATGTTTGAAAGATCAGCTCGGTATGAAAACTTCTCCATTGCACTCCAATCTATTGACATTCCGTTTTGCCTGTATGGTTAAATATGCAAAGATAGCCTAATGATCCGATAAACCCGAAGGTAGAATCCTCGTCTCACAAAGATGCTTATCCCAAAATATCAGATAGGATACTTGCATTTGCAGTAATACGGGTAGGAAGATTGAAACAAATCAAGCCCAATTCAAAATGCTAGAACCTGATCCATTGAATTAAATGATTCATTCACTCCTAATTTTCTTCAAATTACTTTCCTTAATTGTTATGGACTGAACTCTATCATAACATCTTGGTTATATGGCATGTGTAATTCCTTAGACCTTCTTGTATCATATGAATGAAAAAGTACTGGCTTTTTCAAGGCATTCGTTATTAATGGCGACATGTAATACCACCAGTTGCAAGATATACAACCCAGGTAGTGTAAGCAATTTATAATCTTTAAATAATGGCCTTGCACTGCAGAATCTTCTTTCGAGACACGAATGCTTTATTGAAGTGGGCCGATGACCCCCAAAATAGTGATCCATATTGAGGTTTTAAAATCCCCAAGTCGGCCGTATCACACAAGACCGTTTCAAAAAAGAAAACGAACTAAGTCTGTTACACACCTTATCAATGTGATCCTTCCATACAAATCTTGGTCAATATTCAAAATTTCTAGACCAAGAAACTGAACCACATATTCATTAATAATGGAAGTTTCATCAACCCTAATCAAAGAGCTATAGACTACTTACATATTTTTAGAAGAAACACTGGGTGAACACTGTTTTATTATAATTTAGAATAAGCTCATTCAGACAAAATTCCAGTTATTTATCAGTTCATATACATTTTTATCTTTTAGTACAATATGAGTACTGTGTAGACGGTTTGTACAGCATCAGGGAAATATGCAATCTGCTGGTGATATAAAACAGGATCTTAAAAACACGAAGCAGGACAGCCAGAAGTGGACTCGGCGCCCAAATCCTATGCTCAAGCCTTATCTAACACTGCTAATGTTTTGAAAAGATATATGGATGACCTTAGAAGATCAGAAGAATTCATTTCGCAATGCTATGAAGATCGAAGGAAAGGAAAAACGTATGACAAGGAAAGCAATAATTTAAGACAAAACATAAAGAAACTTGAAGAAAAACTGAGTTAATTGGAGCAAAGGGAAAGGGAGAACAAAATAGTTGGATCTGGTCTTAAACAGACAGCGTGGGGCCTTCTGAGATGGACAGAACTGTTTTTAAGCGCTTAAATCTGGAATATTTTCAATTCAAACAGGGCTATAATCTGAATAGAAGGGAGCATGCCCCTATATTGGTGGAACTGTGCAGCAAACAGGTTAAAAGCTCCTTGTTCAAGAGGCAAGGAAATAGGTAAGATCACGTCAGACTCGTGTGGACTACAGGGTGGGAATATTTATCTCAACGAAGATCTTACCGCTGAAAATCAAAAACTATTTATATTCGCCCGAAATGCAAGAAGGTGAAAGTTACCTGCACCTGTAATGGCTCAATATATGTTAAAAATACGCCTACCTCCCTTGCTGTCAACATTCTGAGCGAGAACTGTCTCGCCGAATAGTGATGGCCCTACTTTGTATAAACATATATCTTTTCTTGACTTATAAAGGCTCCATCTATTCGGAATAGCTCCCATATTCTTGTTGATTAACGTACAGAATATTCAAGCGTGTCGAACCAAATTAAAAGAATTTAAAATCACATTTGATAGCTGTCTTTTTAATGTATGCGTCGTCACGGAATCATGGCTGAATGATAATATATTGGACCAGGAGATTGTTGGCTCCAGAAGATACTCGATTTTTCGGCGGGACAGGATCACAACCTGTTCTAAGAAGGATGACGGCGGCGAAATGTTTATGGTGGTTAAAAATAAGTACCATCCAATCGGCCTAAAGAGTTCCATAGTGACGCTGAAGATATTTGGGCCCTCTTGACTGTGGGTAATGTCAGAGTGTACAAAGTCGCCTACAAAGAGAGGAAATGCAAGGCACTCTCTGGGTGGGGGCAGGTCAGTTTCTAAGATTGTGTTAACTGAGACCGAGGTTCGGAAAGCTTTGCAGGGTTTGGACGAAAAGAAGGGAGCAGGTCCTGATGAAATCCCAGCTGCATTTGCAAAAAAACGTCCAGTATCACTTTGTTCGCCTTTGGCAATCTTATTTAACCATTCCATTTCCTCTGAATTTTTTCCTGACATATGGAAAATCTCAGCCATTACTCCTATATATAAAAACGGTCAAAAAATTATATCAGGAATTAGAGAGCTATTTGTAAATTATGCACATATACAAAGCTTTTTGAGAAACTGGTGTATCCATATGTGGTGACATCATGCTACAACATGATTTTTTTCAAAAAAAAGGAACCTAAGGTTAAACTTGATATTACACTCACAATATATATATATGAATCATTCGACGCTTCCCATCATATAGATGTTGTTTACACGGATTTTAGCAAAGCGTTCGACAACATTTGCCATGACATCTTAATTGAGAGGCCGGCTGAGATGGGAATTTGTGGGGTCCTTTTTAGATGGTTCGAATCCTACCTACTTAATAGATCATTATTTGTAGCCTTCTTAGGGTTCGGTTCTGAAAGATTTTCACCATCCTCGGGGGGTCTCCCAGAGTTCCCATCTTGGTCCTTTTTGTTCGTAATTTATACCAATAATATAAAAATATGCTTTATCAACTGCCTGTTCTTATGCTACGCTGATGACCTAAAAATATTCCTTAAAATTGGTTCTGTTTTGTAGATTGTGAAACCCTTCAGACTGGTATAAACAACTTAATATAATTCTGTAATGATGAAAGCCAACTATTTTTGAACTTTGACAAATGCTCTATTTTCTCATTTTCACGCGGATCCACAGTAATTAATTACGACTACAAATTGGGCGGTACTTCGTTAACGAGGATTTCTTACATCAAAGACTTGGGGGTTCTGTTTGATTCTAAAATGACTTTCAATATGCACATTGATAAATTGGTGAATGATTGCAATATAACCCTAGGCTTGGATTCATCAAAAGACAATGTGCTAACTTTCATAACCATAAAACAATCGATCACATTATATGTTTGATATTTTAACAATATTTAAAATTGTCAATATTCTCTCCTGCTCTCCAGGCATTCTTTCCAATATTAAATTTCATGTACCTGCTAGAACACTTAGACGCCATGACCTGCTTTGTATTCCTTACTGTAGAACTATTATCAGAACGCACCTTTAGTCAGGATGTTTAGGGCTGTTAACATGTATTGCACTGATAGCAGTTTGGACCTATTTGCAGTAGAGTTGCTAACATTTAAGAACAATCTTAAGCTTAAATTCTTGGAATTGACCTCAATGTAGTGTATTGTTTGTGATAAAATTGTTTAATAATTTGATCATTAATTTAAGACGCTTAGCTAGATATTGGACTAACAATCTTTGAATCTATTTTTTTTGTGATCTCTTAAAGTTGGACAGACCTTCGGTCTGGTAATGGTGCAATCGAGAATTTTAACCATGCCATGAATGAAGAATCAGAAACTATCTCTAAGCAAATATTAATTAGTTCAAGGGTTCAACTGATCATGAAATGTCGTCAACTTCTGCAAAAAAAACTCCAGTTAAAATTATTAGCAATATTTTAATCGGCAGTCCAATCGTAGGAAAGTCTGAAACACAAGCAACCAATCATGAGCCAAACCACGATCCCCACTATCATCTAGTTTACCTGAGTGGAAAGTTGGCTAAAGGGATACATGTATGATGTGCTGAAACAAACGAATCAAAGTTAACACTTTAAATAAAAATTTATTGTTATTCAATCAACATACATAAAATATTTGATCTCAAAAATAGAATTTAATAGTTTTCTTATATAATAAATACAAATAGAAAGTTAATGTATAACAAACATATAAAAATATATAGATATTCTTATAACTAAGTTTGGTTCTTCATGGCTGCATATCACAATTATTAATGTCGTCTTCCGGCGGAAGTCTTTTAGTATTTAACTTAAATAATCTATTATTCTAATGAGAAATATGTAGAATAATAGTTCATTCCCTCCAGAGCTTATATGTTCATTGATTAAAGCAAAGTCTATATCTCAATTATGGATTTGCATCCCAAGTGTAAAGTTCTGATGGATACGCTACCAATGATGGTTTAGCAGGGAAATTTTCAAGTTCAAAGCTTTTGTACTTGGATCGTAGTAGATTTTGTAATTCGACACTGTGCGTGTAATCTCTCGTTTCGCAGACGACTATCACCTAAAATTTAATAGAAATATAGTGATGCTATTGAGGCAAAGCGCTGAATGTGATTAGCAACTAGATAAAACTTTATTTTAAAACTAGAGACATTCATTCGTATATAATAATCTAGTATTTTTCACCATTAATATCAATATTTATGTTATGATTCATGTTAATTTTGATCTGCGAAGGACATATGGAGTGAGAATGGTAAGTTAAAATAGAGACAAATGTTATACTGGCCAGGTATCAATACGAACATGGAATAATATGGTCAGTTCAACAGGCCTCTTATTGAATCTCGTAGTATTAATAGAGATCGGAAACAAAAAGTAAAATAAATTATACATAATAATGGGAGGATTGAAAATCCTCAAGAGATCTGTAATATTTTTAACGATACTGTTTTTAAATCTTTTCAATGTCCAAAGCGTGATCGTAATAAAATTGTTTTACAGCGAAATATGAATAACAGTATGTATAGCTCTATATCCTACGACACCAGAAGAGGTGAAGGGAATTGTTTTTAAAACAACAATAAAACCTGAAGTGGGAGGTCAGGTGCTGAGAGCTGTTGTCGATGAGGTCGCGGTACCGCTTTCGTACTTGATTAGCGAGTCTTTTTCTGCTGGCTGTTATACTGAAGATCTCAAAGTCTGTTTCCATATATAAAAACAAGGGATCTCCATTGGATCCAGTTAATTTTCGTAATATCTGTGTTCAGAATCAGATTGCTAAGATTTTTGAAACTGCTTTTAACTCTCGACTAATGGAATTCTTCGAAAGGTTTGGACTGCTGGGATCCTTTGTATATGATTCTCTTAATAGTAAATATCATTCAGTGGCTCTGTATTTTGATCTCAGTCGAGCATTCGATACTGTAGATCATAGCCTCTTGTTGGAGAAACTTTATTTGTTGGGTGTCAGGGACGTTGCTCACATCTGGATATCATTATATTCAGCGAACAGAGAACAAATAGTTATAATGAATGCATGCAAATCTGAGTTCAGGAAGGTAGAAACCGGTGTCCCACAGAGCTCAAATCTCGGGCCAATCCTGTTTATAGCGTTTATCAATGATATGCCTTCTGCTTGTCCCTCTGTAAATAGAGAGATTATCTACGCTGACGATGCAATTTTTTTAATTTCTGATGATCATATTGTGACGGTTATTGACAAAGCAAATCGGTCAGCTGCTGGATTTAGTGACTGATGTACCAACAATGGATTGGTTTTAAACACCAGTAAAACTCGTTTTTTCAAAAAAACGCCACAGTCGATCAAAGCTATTTGATTCGTGTAAATAATCAGTCTATTGCTCAGACAGCAAGCACGAAGTTTTTGGGCGTTACCATGGAAAGATGGCATGGGAACATCATACTAACACTTTGACCTTCAGGTTGAGCGGATCTTGTTTTGTGATTCGGTACCTGAAGAGTTCAGTTTCAATGAATATTCTGAAACTGGCTTATTACGGTCTTGTTCAATCGCATATTTATTATTATTATTATTCTAGAAACAAAAAGCGGCAGAGCCGATGAAGTTGTTCCCACCAAGCTTTACAGACTATAGTGGACAAAGTGGGCACTTTTTTCTTTCATTTCGGCCTCAAGTAGATTTTTGAAGGTATTTGTTTATTGTTTACAGACACTGCATTCCTGTGGAGATTGTTCCATTCGATTAACTAAAGAGTTCCTTCTCACCAGTTCGTTGCATTTCTCCTTGTCCAACTTTTTAGTGTGACCTCTTAACGGATGCGACGTACTTGGTGTATATTTTTTGCTGCAAGGGTATTATCCAGAGGTCCACTTAAAGGTCTCGATTAGGTCTCCACAGGATCTTCGCTCCCTGATGATGCAAATGTCGTAGTCTGTGTACTCCATGGGGCTTAGTGCTAGAGGTATTTTAGTCCATTTTCTTTGTACCCTCTCCAGTTGCTTGATGGCCTTTTTATAATATGGGTTCCGCACAGTATAGGCAAATTCCAGCTTTGGTCGAATATAGGTTTTGTAGATTTTTAGTACCATTTCTTCAGGCAAGTCCTGGAATGCTTTTTGGACTAAGTATATTAATGTATTTGCCTTCTTCACCCCACTGTTGATGTGAGGTTCCCACTTAAGATCCCCGGAGATTTTTACCCCTAGATCTTCATTTGAGGATTTTCCGTTCCCATATGCAGAACAACACCCTTGTTAGCTGTTTAGACCAAACACTTAGTTTCGGCAGATCATTCTCCAATGTAGTAGATGAACTTCCATAAATGTTGGTATCATGGATGTTAGAGGTGACAAGTGGTGGTAAATCGCTGGCATACAAGAGAAACAACAATGGTCCGAAGCACGGAGTCTTGTGGTACTCCACTGGTAACAGGATACATTGGAGAGAGTTGACCATTTATGCGCACACAGTACTCTCTCTGTCTGCCAGGAAGCTCCTTATGAGGTGCCCCCTCACGCCGAGGTGTTCAAGTTTACTCAGCAGTCTTTTGTGGGGTACTTTATCAAACGCCTTCTCTTAATCGATGTATACAATATCAGTAGGTTCATTATCATCCAAACATGTTCATCAGTGATTCACTGCAGTCAGGAGGTTGGTTGTAACTGATATTCTAGGCAGGAACCCGTGCTGACTCTCTGGTGTGATGCTGTGGTATATCATGAATTCTGTCAATTCTTTAGTAACTAATTTTTAAATGACCTGGATTGTGCTTGTCCCCCTTTTTATATAGGCACAATAATGGCTTTTTTCCAGTCCTGTGGAAGTTTCTGGTCACTCATTAATTTGTTCATAATGTTTGCAAGAAGCTGAGTGATGCTCTCTGCACAATTTTTAAGTAATATTGGTGGTATTTCATCAATCCCTGGGCTGGAATCTTCTTTCAATTATTTGATTGCCTCTTCTATTTTAGTTGCGGTAAACTCAATGGTTGTTATACATTCTTCCGTCCTTTTGATTCCGAGCACTGGGGGAGGTGGTGAACTGGGTTCCTTTGTGTATAGTTCAGAGAACTGCTGGTCGAACTGATCTGGAATTTGGGCCGAATCGGTAATGATGTTATTCGATTTACCTTTTAGGGTAATTTGGGTGCACTTGGAGTTTAGTGTCCTTTTAATGTAATAGAAGTGGCACTTTGCCTATTTGTACGTCAACCCAGACTGACATGATCTTGCTGTTGTCATTGTTATATTTGGTGTTGACTGAAGCAATCACTTTGAAGTTTTCAAAACTATTACAAACATATATGATGACCCCTCCACCTTTTTGACCCACTCGGTAAGTTTGGAAATGTGTATAGCCAGAAAGGGCAAGTAGTGTTTTGTTATTATCATTTGCCCATATTTCAGTTATGAATATTAAAGTTGGAGACCTCTGGGCCATAATTGCGTGGAACTCATCTAATTTTGTAAACACTGTATTAGCATTAGTGTAAAGTATAGAGACTTCCAGGAGATGATTGTCATTTAATTTTTTGTTTGTGTTTTGTTACTTATTTGGGTTATTTTTGGCATTCGATCGAAATATTTAATAATACGATTCTGCTCACCTTTCTCTTGATATTTGAGCTCCGCTACAAGCTTCTGCATGTTTCCTCGTTGTTGTAGTGTAATGTAAGATCAGGTTTTATGTATGATTGTGACTCCTTCGGCAGTTTTTTCTTGTTTTTTTTAAGTTGCATCGCTGTTTCGGCTGATTTTATTGGCCTCACACTACCTTCATCAAATTTTCCCAGTCTGTAACACACTGGTTCAACACATTATTCGTCTTCTTCACGGTCATCCTTGTTTGGGTTGTTGGATTCCGGAACACCAAAAATTAAAATGTTTCTGGAGCTTATTTGCCTGTCCTGCAGCTCTTGAAGTATGGCTTCACTGGGTGCATCTGCTGCTGTCTTGGTTTGTATAACCTCCTTAAGATACTTCAAGTCGTCCTCCACTGCTTTGGACGACTTGAAGTCTGTCTTCTTCCTTACAATTTCAGCATAGCATAGGTAGACTTAATTTCTTTGATGTCGGATTGCAGCTTCTTTAGTTCAGAATCTACGGTTTCCTCTATTTGTTATATGCTTGCACCGAGTTCACTTACTTGGTTTTGGATGTTTGGAATGTCTTTGATATGCTTTCGTATCTCCTTTAAACATTCTTGACAGAAGTAACTAATAACTTTGGTTTGAGCCGTAAGGGCTCTTACATCTTTGAGCAATTTCTACAAAGGATTCTTTTACATAGGTCAAAGGAGTAGCCAAACAACTCCTTGATATCCTTGCTCTTTGTTACAACAATGAAAACGTGAGTTGAAGCACACTTAAAATAGATCATTTTCGAGGTTAAGTCCATCTTTCACAGTTTCACTCAGAAAATTCAAGTTGTTTGTAAAAATATTATATCTCAGTGGAAGACTGATTAAAAAGGAGGGTATTTATGTAAAAATATCTAAAAATTTCTTAAACAGAGCGCAGATGATCACAGATCAAATTATATATTATTAAACTCTGTGTTTTTTCATATGGGATAATAATTTGGGAAGGCTCAGCTTATCTTAATAAAGCATTCATTATGCAAAAAAGAATTATTAGATGTATGCTGGGCTTTCCACCAGGTGCTCACTGTCGAAAGGCATTTGTGTATCTGGGTCTCTTGACTCTTCCATTTTTTTACGTGTACTCAATTATTCCGCACGTTAAACGAAGCGACAGTATATTTCAGTTAGTAAAATTCAGACATACATAATTATAACACGAGAACTCAAAGTCACTTACATTTGTCATATTCTCGTCTGAGCGTTGGTCAAAACTCACCTACATTTCGGGGAATTATCTTATATAATAAATTTCTTGGTAGGTCAAGCTTTTTATGACGTAAATGAGTACTTGGCATTGTAAATTGTATGTACGTATTCTTAGTATTTTAATATAAATCTTTGTATTCTAGTAGATGCATATTGACAAGTCCGATAGTCTTCATTTTATTGTGAGCTTGAGAGATAAATAAAGACTAGTTTACTTTACTTTAGAATGAGACTTCCGTTAGTCAATCAATACCGAAATCTCTTAGTAAATAAGGCAGAAAGAAATCTGATGAACTTGAAAAATCTGAATTAAACCACACAAGTCGATACCAATTACCTCACGTTTTCATTAAATTTGTAAGCTCCTGATCAAACTACTTATTTTTTCTCTATCCTATTTTCGTACGACGAATGGGTGCTACTGCATTAAATGATTCCATGATCTCATGAATATCATCTACAATGCCATCCTCGAGCCATGACCTTCTTTCTAGTTCATTTTCAAACTTGTAATTTTCCTATATTCGATGAATTTAATCATATCTCGTGTATTCTGTGCTCCTCTTTTCCAATCTGGATTAGGGACTCTTTTGGGCTTTTTTCTCAAGACGTAGAAGCTGTAGCGTCTCTCCCGTTGATGCCGATAGAAGAAGTTAAAACGGCGGTTGGAAAATTGTAGTAATATATTCGCGTCTACCAACCGCAATTTTGAGCCTTCACGCAAGCGTACGTGCTATTTCATATATTTTTCTTAATTTTAGGCGTTGCCATGGACTACATTGGGTTAGTTTTGCTTGGCTGTGCCCCCGGAGCGAGCGAAGCGAACGGAGGGACACGCGTGAAGTGAAATATTAGAACGACAACACCGGGCTGCTGCCAAATGCGCAGGTCCGAAGGTTGAAAATTGAAAGACTAGAATTAAGTTCGAAGCCTTATATCCCTGATGAAGTTAATTTGAGATAATTGCAGAAGAAGCAAAGTAACACAGCATTGAGTGTGAACGGAGAAGCGGACAGTTGAACTAAAGGAAAGTTTTATTAAATTCGGTAAAGAAAGGAGTGTGTTAAATATAATCAAGAGTTTCTGTTAGATAATTACCAGATGGTGTTGGTTAATGATGTACCGTCTAGTCAAGATAATAAAAAGTGCAAATACTGCAGTAAAAATGTGTGCAAATTGTCAAATAGTCTATCATTTATCCTGTGCATTACGTATTACAGGATTATTAGTCAACAGTGGCAGGAGAGGCCTTATTTTATGCCCAGGCTGTGAAAAAATTCCCGCCAAAGCGATGTAAGCAAACAAATTAGTGCGGTGGTTGCGGACTAGGAAGTGAAAATTAACGATGTAACACAAAAAATCGCCGAGCTAGAGACTAAAACTATGCTTGGAAATTTCATGGAAGTTATGAAAAGAATGGGTGTCATGGAAAAATCCCTCACGGACAAAATATCGACATCGACCACAGTTGTGATGCACTGACGACAGGTGAGAAAGTTGCGATTGAATCCGCTCCGCTCGATGGACGTGGACAACAGCGAGATAAGGCCGACAATCTGAACAAATCGGATCGTGTACGCAGTAGCTCGACTCGTAAAACGATTACCACGTCAAGAAGTAAATCATCCATCGAACACACCTGACAAAAATAAAGAAGAAGTAAAGGTTGTGAAATTATCAAAACATCAACAAATAAGAACCTTTAGACAAATTCCTGAGAACGAACGGAATGTGGAGCTTTCTTCTGGGCAATCTAATGAAAATCTTGATAATGAATGGCAACTAGTCCATCGGAAATCAAAAACAGAAAGATCTGAGCCCAAACGGGGAACCAGGGAGAATGTAAACAACTTTTTTGTCAAGAAAAGGTTCAAAGAAAGTGGATATTTATTTCGGGATTTGGACCAACTACCACCTACCAAAGCATCTTAGAGTATCTAAAAGAAAATGGCTTTTCAGACTATTCATGCTACAAGATGAAGACCAAGAATGACGAGGTTCCAGCTGATGCGACAGCGGCTATAATGAAGCCGGAACTTTGGCAAGAAGGAATCATTTTCATCCATTTTCTGAATCTGCAGAGACGTTTTCCGCAAGGAGTAAACGTGGCTCAACCAATAACAAGTTAGAATAATTAAACATCATTCACCACAATGTCCAGTCAATTGGATATGTGCTTGACCAGATTGAGCAGTTGGTGGACGGGCACTGGCAGTCAAGGACCACTGGAAATCGGTGGAACAACTACGGTCATTTAGCCTGGTGGAGTATGTATGTGCTCAGTATTGTAGGGGTGAGGGCTGCCATGGAGGCTCAGCATGGAAGACCTGTTTGGATCACACCGAGCACCTGACTGAGGACATTAATTTTGAGTGTGCGGCTGTGGAAATGATTCTTCCAGGTGCCCGAGTGGTCATCCTGGTTGTGTAGCCTACACCTAGGTCAGATCTTGAAATCTTTTTCCAGAAAACTGAAATTATTCTAAGTAAAGCTATTGGTGATATTGTTATAATTTTTTTGTGGGAGACTTCAACATTAATCTTCTTGTTGATGGCAGGAATTCGGCGGCATTTTTGTCTTTAATGAGCGCATACAATTTATTTCCATCTATAATTGAACGGACTCGAGTGAGTACGAGGGGCACTGGTACTTCTATTGACAATATTTTTAACAATTGTGGATCCTTTTTAGCCAAGGTATTACATACTCACAATTACTTTTAACTTGTGTAGTGATAAATCACCTGAATTTTTGAACAAAAGGTTGTTTAATGAGCAAGGCAAACATCTTTTTTAACATACCTTGTCTGAGCAGGATTGTCAGTTGATGTATGATGAGAAAGAGTGTGATGTTGAGGGCCAGTGGAATGCTTTTATGCATACGCTGATACCTATATTTAATAGCTGTTTTCCACTTTTGTAACGGAATAAATGCTCATTCCGTTACACTAAATTTATACATTCAATTATAAATTATTCTCGATATATAATATTTAAGTCGCCAGTGACATCTATTCACGAATGGGTTTATTTCGTGCGGATAGCAATTTTAAGAGTGATTTTATTATATTACTATATTTAATATGGAGTATTTTTATGACTTTGCGCTACGTGGTTTCTAGTGTTGATCACGTGTTATAAATTAGCCAATAAAACATCGTCAAACATAATTTTCGCCTTGAATTTTGAATACGAGATGATCATCTTGTGTTGAGGCATTGATCGGGTGAGTGCTGATTTAATAATCTTGAAATATTTAATTCATCTTGCAATATTTATAACTAATTCTATCACTTTTAGATACATAATTAATATTTGTTTATGATTCGCTTAGTATTATTTGACTAAAGCAAGAATTTAGCATTTTTATATTCCAGTTATAGTTAGCTTACATCTTCAATATTTTTTAATTATTGTCGTGACCATCGATAAATATTAGTCGTGATCTTTTGGATAGTATTACCGATTTATTGGTGAATATTTGCGGTTCTCATTAATCAAATTCATGTAATTTGAAAGAGGCTTAGTCCAAATTTAGGAAGATCGTAATTATTTTATCGTTCAGTGGTCACGCACATTTTTTTACGTATTTTCATTCAAATCGAACAGTATTATTTGGGTTAATTCTCGGGGTAAATTCTATATATTCCTGCAAAGGTAGTAAATTGAATTTTCAGTAGAATTTCTCCGAATTTTCCCTCATAGTATTGTTGGTTTTCACCTTTTTTTCTTTTCAGGTTCATTTAATTAAATTCCCAATTTATTTGTTACATCAAGCATAATATAATATAACTATCAGCATTCACCCTGTCTAGTCTCAATCCTGATGTACCGACATTATTTTGCATTTATGAGAGGTTAATCCCACATATGTAAATTTATCTGTTTTATCTTTTATCTAAATTTCTATCTCGGATACGAGGTAGTGATTATATTGTTACGTTTTTCCCGTGGGTTCTTAACAGAATTACAACTTTGCTATTTTCAACTAATACTCTCTTTATTCACTACCACTGTACACAAATTTAACACTCTAAACTACTCTTATAACTTTACTACTAATATCTATTCAACACTCAATGATTAACTGAACTCAACTATCCGACTTAGGTCTGCTTATATATAATCTCAAATCTATCACGAATATTCGGGAAGTATTCCGAGGCCACTCTATATGATCTCGACGAAGCCATCGAGATAATTCCAGCTATCCCGAAACTTCGCGACGGGCCGGGCGATGATTCATACAGACAGAGAAGCGAGGGGCACGGCGGGGCGGCAAGTTCTATAGGGTAGCACAAAAACGTTCGGATGGTTGTTAGTCGTGACATTGCCTCCCTCTTAAACCTGATCGTCCCGATCAGATACTGCATGTCCGTGGTATGCTTTCAGTCTGTCGAGGTGAACAACTTTCAGTTTGCTTCTGGGACTACTCTGAATTCTATACACAACGTCATTAATTCTTTTGATGACTGTATAGGGTCCTTCCCATACTGGCGTTATCTTGGGAGATCTTCCTTTCTTCCTTTGCGGATTATATAACCAGACTTTATCGTTCATCTGAAATCCCATAGAATTAGCTTTGAGATCATATCGTGTCTTCATTCGGTCACTGGCTTTATCCGTGTTTTCTCTGGCTAATTCATGGATGTATAGTAACTTTTCCTTAAGGGAGTCCGCGTAGTCTTGAATTTCCATATCCTGGTTGTCTGGCCTTCCGAATAATAGGTCGCAGGGTAAGCGGAGTTCTCTTCCAAATAAAACCATGGCTGGTGTTAGTCCTGTCGTGTCATGGACTGCTGATCGATAGGCCATTAAAAATAGTGGTATGTGTTGGTCCCAATCCTTCTGATGTTCATCTACGACCTTTGACAAATGTTCTTCAATGGTCTTGTTAAACCTTTCAACCATGCCGTCTGATTGTGGATGTAAGGCGGTAGTCCGTGTTTTATGGATGTTGAGTAAATCACAGACTTTCTGGAAAACCTTGGATTCGAAGTTGCGTCCTTGATCTGAGTGCAGCTCTAACGGAACACCAAATCTGCTGAATAGGTTATTCACAAGGACCTCTGCTACGGTAACAGCTTCTTGATTGGTGATTGCAAAGACTTCAGGCCATTTACTGAAGTAGTCAATTGCCACTAAAATGTACTTGTTACCATTATTTGTTTCTGGAAAAGGGCCAGCTACGTCAATGGCGATACGTTCAAACGGTAGGCCCACATTATACTGTTTCATTTTGCCCCTAGATTTTGTTTTGGGTCCTTGGCTTGCGGCACAGGTTGAGCACTGCCGACACCACGATTTCACATCTTGGCAGTAGTTGACCCAGTAAAATCTGTCGCGAATCTTGTCAATCGTTTTGTTCACTCCGAGATGAGCACCAGACTTTCCATTATGAACTTCTTCCAGAACTTCCGATATCTTCCTCCTTGGTACCACTAACTGTGTCTTCACTACTTTTCCATCGGCGCTTTCCCAGGCTCGTTTAAGAAGTCCATTTTCCACCACCAGGGAGTCCCACTGAGCCCACAGAGTTTTAAAAGCAAGTCCTTTAGTTGATATCTCGCTCCAGCTTGGTCTTAGTTGATGTTCTTCTTTAGCTGTTAGCAATAGTGCTATTTCACTATCTTCAAGCTGATCCTTTTTAAGTTGCTCTGTGGTCCATTGCTGATCAACCTCAAATTTCGTTTGCCTAATCCGAGTAATTCCTTCTCGGTGATCTACTCTTTGGCAATGCTTACAATTATCCGCGCATGGTCTTCTGGATAAAGCATCTGCATTATTATGCAATCTCCCTGCTCTGTGCTTAACCTTAAAATTATATTGTTGTAACTTTTCAAGCCACCTGGTTACCTGTCCTTCAGGTTGTTTCATATCCAAAAGCCATTTAAGTGCTGCATGATCAGTCCTTATCAGAAATTCTTGCCCATATAGATATTGATGGAAATGCTCAACAGACCGTACTATTGCCAAAAGCTCTTTTCGGGTTACACAGTAGTTACGTTCAGGTTTCGAAAGTGTTCGACTGTAGTATTCGATAACTCGTTCTTCCCCTGCTTGTACTTGCGATAAAACTGCTCCGATGCCGGTGTTATTTGCATCTGTGTCCAATACAAATTTACCCTTTTGTTCCGGATATCCCAATATTGGACTAGAACATAGAGCCGCTTTTAATTTCCTGAACGCAGAATCGCAGTTATGATCCCAGTTATAATTAGCTCGTTCTTCAGTGAGCTTATGTAGAGGTGCCGCTATATTTGCAAATCCTTCATCAAATCTTCTATAGTAAGTACATAGTCCAAGGAAGCTCCGCAGTTCATGTTTGTCGCGAGGACGAGGCCAGTCCTTGATTGCTGTAATCTTCCGTTGGTCGGTTTGGATTCCTTCTGATGACACAACATGCCCGAGAAATTCAACTTTTTGTTGAAAAAGGGATTCAGTAAGAGCTGAGCATTCTTGATTCTAGTAAAAACTTCATGCAAGTTTTGTAAGTGCTCTTCGAAAGTTTTTCCCATTACCATTATATCATCAAGATAGACCAGGCATGTCTTCTAAGTGAGGCCTCGTAGAACAACCTCCATAAGACGCTCAAAAGTAGCGGGGGCATTGCATAATCCGAAGGGCATAACTTTAAACTGACATAAACCACTTCCGGTAGAAAAGGCAGTCTTTTCTTTATCCTGTTCGTCAATGCCTACTTGCCAGTATCCGCTCTTTAGATCGAGTGTTGAGAACCAATGAGAACCTGCTAGTGTCGTCAACGTGTCGTCAATTCTGGGAAGTGGATAGCTGTCTTTCTTGGTGACGTCATTGAGCCTTCTATAGTCCACGCAGAATCTGGTAGTCCCATCCTTCTTGGTGACTAAGACAACAGGAGATGACCATGGACTTGATGACTCTTCACTAATTCCATCTTCAAGCATTTTATCCACTAATGTGGTAACCTCTTGCTGCTTCGTCACTGGTAACCTCCGAGGATGCTGCCGTATGGGGTGAGCACTCCCAGTGTCGATTTTATGTTTTATGATGTTCGTTCATCCAGTATTGCCATTTTTCTTTTCAAAGGCTGTACTCTGCTCTTTGATAAATTGTGTTGCTCTCTTCAGTTCATCGGAAGACAGATGTTGCCACGACTTCTGGAAATGTTCTAGGACTTCCTTAGGTGATGTTGAGGGTGTTACTTCTGACTGTGTTTCGCAACTGGTTACCCACTGCACCGGCTCGCAAGTGGCTATTACATCTCCTTTATTGATTTTGATGGAATTGGATGAAATATTTGCTATCCTTATCGGTATTTCGCCGTCGATTTGACTAGTGCTTTGCCTATGAGGTGTTTGCAAGGCAAATCGTGGTGTTGGATAAGTCCGAGGCAGCCTCCAAAATCCTTCTCCAATTTCCCAAAAGTTATCTGCTCGGTATTTCCGCTTATTCTGACAGTACATGCCGCCACTACTTTAGTCTTCGGTGCCAAACTTCAGAAGATTAAGCTTGTTGTCAAAAGAGAATCCATGTTGACCGATGAGATCCATCCCCAAAATAAATTCGTCCTCGATGTCGGCGACTAACACTGTGTGGTGTAGTTTAATTCGTCCCAGTTGAAGTTCGATATCCATTTCCCCAAGTACTTCAGCTGTCTCACCGGTAACTGTACGTAAAACTACATTCTTTGATATGGGTAGAACTTCTACTCTATTCACTCTGTTGGACCTTATCAAAGACACCGCCGCACCAGTGTCAACAGTAATTGTTATGGCTCTTCCGTTGATCTTTCCTGCAATTGTTAGACTATCGGCGGCATTTCCTAGGCTTTTTATGGAGACGATCCTGGGGGCTTTATCTTCTTTAGCCAACACCCGCCCCGCAATGTTGACTAATTGAAGTTTTCCTGATTTGACTGGAAGGCCCTAGCGTCTCTGGATGGAGATCTAGACCGTAGTTGTACTCGGCAGACTCTTTTGAAATGCCCAGTCCTGCCACATCTATAGCACTGATTTGATGTATTTCGGTTACGTGGCCTATCTTCCATTGGCTCCCTGAATCTCCCCGTGGCCTGAAGAACTTCCGTTAATTTCTTCAAAATTTCACCCATCTCAGTTAATTCACAGCTGTTTGTCGGGTTTTCTTCCTGGATGGATACGGCCCTGATTTTTGGCTTGGAGATGTTACAGGCCGCCTCGATTTCTAGGGCTCGGCCCAAAGCTTCACTGCTGTTATCAAATTTGGCTAGGCGTAGCATTTTCTGAGTTTCTAGATCTCTGATACCATCCACGAAATATTGGGCAGCAAGTTCCTCTTGAAATTCTTCTGTCGCTCCCGGGTAAGCCAGTTGAATGAGACGTCTAATGTCTGACTCAAACTCTTGCAGGTTTTCACCAGGCTTCTGATGTCGGGACTTAACTTGTGC
>MU188806.1:19943-54628 GCA_016904865.1 Pissodes strobi
TGGAGGATGGACATACAATAACTAAACTTAAAAGTTAAAACAGTACAGGTTTTGACGAAATCTCCAAGAAGCTAATGAAGTTTTGTACGGAATAGTTGATAAGGCCCTTAAGCTATATAATTAATAACTCTTTTCCTTTTGGTATCTTTCCAAATGGTCTCAAACTTGCCATTGTTAGGTCACTTATTAAAAAGGTGATCCTACCTACACTTCCTGAAAATTTCAAAGATTTGAAAGAGTTATGTATGCTCGACTAATAAATTATTTTGAAAGGTTTATTCTGATTAATTCTGGGCAACATGGTTTTTGCAGGGAACGTCAATATCCACACCACTTGTTGATTTTGTCAATCAGATAGTTTGGGTTAGTTGAGAACAAACAGGTAGGTTTTGGCTCATTTTTAGATTTATCCAAGGCTTTTGACAGTATCGACCATGAGATTCTTCTGGATAAAGTTAATAACTATGGAGTTAGCGGTGCCCCACAAAGGTGGATTCAATCTTATCTGACAAACCGCAGACAGATAGTAGTGGTGTCAGGGACTGAAGGCAGTGAGTTTCAAATGCTTATCGTCATACGGGGTTCTGACACTATTTTTTAAATACATGATGGCTTTTGTTGTATTTTCTTAAATAAATAAATAAATAAATTACTAACAGTTAACCTGATTTTAAGTATTTAGTTTTATGTGTGAGAGGATGAATGCATGAAAAGTAGTTAGAAAACATTTTTTTTTACTGTTCATATTTAATGCAAAATTAATCGTGCATTGATAAAGTACCTAATACCTTTAATAAAAATATAATACATGTTTCAATTCACACCCTATGAAGTAAATCCCACCTACCTATTTTAATATATTCACTACCTAAAGAGGTCAATTAAAAAGTTAACAAACATCCCCTTCTTTGGGGTCATAAATGATTTAATAATTAATTGTTTATACCGATCAGCTGCTTTTGAACGCAATAAAAATTACTTACTTCTACGCTAAATACATCAGATGCGACCCAAGCCCTCTCATGGATAATATCCTTGATAGACACCCCGATAGATGCAAACAGCTTACACAATTCACTGATACCACCAGGTCTATCGCTCACAGTCACTCTGCATTTTACCAAACGTCCATCGGCTGCCAATCCTCTTTCTAAACATCTTCCAAGAATGGTAGTGTCAATGTTTCCACCACTTAATATTAGCACGACTCTGAAAACAATGGCAACAGCATAAAAATGAATTACGAACACAAGAATTCAAACAAAATACGATGCTATTTATTGTTAATTTAAACACTGAGTGCACGATCAATTAAAGTGTTAATATACCTTTTGCCTTTGAATTCGTTTAGCTGTCCAGACAATATCGCTGCCAAACCACACGCGCCAGCGCCTTCTACAACACATTTTTCGTTTTCTATGAACCTTAAAATCGACAAGGCAATCCATTCTTCTTTAACAACAACCTAAAAATCAAAATGTACTTCAATATGGCAAAAAATATCATCTTCCAAAACTTACCAATTTATCGAGTAGATTCTTAGATGTTTCCCAGGCATTATAACCAACCTCTGGAACTGCCAAACCATCTGCTAGGGTTCCTTCTATTGGTGTAAATGATGGTCCGTTATTGGCCATTGCTTTTGAGTAACTAGCACACCGCTCAGATTCTACCCCCTCGAAAAACAAGAAATAAATACATATGTTTAAAGTGATGTGTATAGTGTTTTCGTATCATCATAGGAACATTGTTTGAATTAAGAATTAATTCCACTCAAGTTTGAGTTGACTACTTGCCAAATAGATTTAGCTGCATTTATCGAATTTATAAAATTGTTTTTAGCAGTTTCAATTTTAGTGGTAAAACCCCCCTTTTGTTTTGCAATATTGTGCCCTCAGGTGGTAGAGCGCTCGATTAGCATGCGAGAAATAAGCAACCCATGTCCGGCGCCTCCAAAAAAACTTTCTACTTATTTCATTTCATATTCAATATCGCTTTGATGAAATTTTCACTGTTGTCGCGTGGTTTTAACCACAAACTGTTTTTTTTTTTTTAAATTTTGGGGATAAATTCTTTGCCTATATATGGTGCCACTTAAATGTACCATTTTAAAAAAAGAGGCATTGGGAGCTCAATGCGACTTTTCTGTCTAATAAAAATACTCACTTAAGTTGACCACAGAAACATAAAAGCAACGCAATTGTATCAACACTAATTTTGGGTTTTCAAACATGGTGCGAAAATACTCACAATCACTTTAATGCTAGGATTTAACACCTTTACCGCCACAGAGACCCCAGCCAACAGTCCCCCACCGCCAGTAGGTACCACAATAGCATCGATGTCCTGAACTTGTTCTAAGATCTCCAAAGCTATCGTACCCTGTCCTGCAATAATATGCGGATGGTCGTATCCATTAATGTAGGTCAGGCCTTTTTCTTTTGATAGTTTGTAAGCTATTTTTTTCGCTTCGGCCATATCCTGAAGAAGAGGAATTATTATAATTAAATGTTAACCACTATACTTACCCAAACTATCTATAGAACTTTTCTAAAAATATAGTTACTGAGCGTAGAAAGGGTACTGTTTCAGCTATGATCAACGACGTGGATCCAAATACACATTAGTTAATTTAAGGCTGCTCATTCGGTAGTGTTCAGTACTAACGCTTCCGGATCCTAAGTGCCTCTGGTCTTGGTACAAATACCAGATCGCAAATAGGACTTATTGAATCAACCTTTGTACTTACGGTAACCGAGGCATTTAGGATTCTAAAGCGTTACTAGCGAACACTACCTAATAAGCAGCCTTAAATTAACTAATGCCTATTTGGATGTATTCCACTGTACTCTTTCTACGCTCTACTCCAGTTCGCCAAAAATATTCATTAATTGTGCCACTAAAGAAATGCTCATGCCTCTTCAGTATCTAACGAATGCGACCTTTTCCTGACATGGCATTGGCATTTCTAAATATCTACGAATATACATTTTTTCCACAAAATCGATATATTTTACTACTCTAGATACGAAGGTTTGCTACTTTTATGTATGTGCATGTATCATAAAATGCTGTAATCTTACCATTAATTTCATTTTCATTTCATTTTGAGTTATTTAATTCACAGAGGTTTAAAACAGCCTCTTTATACCTAGCAAATGGAGTTTATGAAGTTGGGGCTTAAATAACGGTATTGTGATTTGAGATTATATTAGCACGCCGGATTTTGTTTCAAAAAATTGAAATGAGTTGTAAATTATTCTCACGTGTTCCAATCTGACTGCGTCAGAGATTAAGGTCATGAACCTGAAAAAGGATCGATATCTGAGATTCTAATGTAAAATATACCTAAATGGGGGCCTTAAGACCCAGGCTATTGATTTTTATGATAAAATTATTCAGGACAAAGAACATGTTGTAACTGACTTGAGAGGCACCATAAATGATCTGAGAAACACGATAAAATTGATACAAGACAAGATTGACCTGATCGAAGAGGTGAAGGCTCGAAAAACTAAGGGTAATCAACTGCCATCAGTCAGTTTCAGACAAGCTGTCAACGGGACTCAATCTAAAGACATCCACCGGAAAAGGAGGAAGGAAAGAGGCCAATGCTGATGTAAGCTCTTTGCCTAAGCGGTGTAAATACTGTAAAAATTGTGTTACATCCGGTGTTAAGTGTATAATTTGTAAATACACGTTTCATAGTTCTTGTGCCCTAAGAGTAACAGGCTAAAAGTAGTGAGTGGTAACAAAAATCTTGTTAAATGCACCTGTGGCGGCAAATCCGAACAGGAAACGCAAACAGAGGAGGTTGTCCCAACTATGAAAGTATGAAAATTCGTTACCTAAAACAGTTAATGGAAGAAATGATTGATAAAAATAATATACTAAAACAAAATAACAATCTCTTAATAGAGAATATTGTAAGGTTAGAAAACCAAGGCCTGCAAGAACGTGGACCGATAAACACAAACGAAAAAAATGTAAACAAAAACAATAATAAACAAACATACAAAGAAAAATTGGCACCTTTGCAAGCAAATCAACATAGCGGGAGACACGTAGCGAGGCACGTAGCTCAAATGACCCAACAAGAAACACCAGTAGATCAAATACCCAAAACGTAACCTCAAACCCATTTACAAGAAGCCTCATAAATGAAAACATAAACAAAAGTACGGAATCCGAAAGTGATGATTATGAAATTTTCGAAGGTTTCCAACAACCTAGATACCACAGAAATAGGAATCCCAAACCAAAAAAGCTTGGTACTGGAAGTGTGCCTACAAACGAAGAAACTAAAGGCTTCACTGGAGGGGAACGACGTGTATGGCTGTACATTTACAGGGAGGGTGAAAAGAGGTGCATCTGAAGTTATGATCAATAAATATATTAAGGAAAACCTGGGTTTGAAAACGTGAATGTCACAGTTAAGGAACTACCAATGGCGGAAAACCAATTAAAAGCTTTTGTAGTGTAGCCCCAATACAAAAGAAGGATGAAATGTATGATGAGACAATCTGGCCAAGCAACGTTGGCATACGCAGATTCGGCTTTCGTATGCATCAAGACTTCCTGAAGAATGCAAATGAGTTTTTCCAGTAAGGAATGCTTCACTGAATCGCCCAGAATAAGCTTCCCTTGAAACAAATAATACCAAAAACAAATCAAACAGAACTAAGTGTGCTCCACCAAAATGTACGTTCATTGGACACATCCTGTAGATGTGTTTTGTGTCAGTGAACACTGTCTTGGAGAACACCAAATAAATACCCGCACAATAAATGGCTTTAGCCTTATTTCATGCTTCTGCCGTGAGGTTGGATCACATGGTGTTGTGGCTATCCACGCAAGGAACCATCGTCCATGTAATGCAAGACCTGATATTTCAAGATTATCAGTACCCTTTAACATAGAATGTGCTGCAATAGAATCCAGTAATACAGATGATAACAACAAATAAATAATAATTGCGATATACCGCCCCCCCAATGGGGATTTTCAAACTTCTTTATCAGTATTTCAATTACTTTGTCACACAAGTCACTCGGAGAACATTAATATAAACTTCCTATCGGAGTCTAAAAACAAAAGTGACTTATTTAAAGTCAAAGTCAAAGTCAAAAAAGCTTTATTGTATAAAGAATTGTTTCTCATTTACAAAGCTGTTCAAAGGAATATCCTAATCTTATCGGTGTTAAAAGAATGCACAAAACAAAAGGAATAGGAAAACATAACATAAGGAAAAACAAATTTAAAAAACAAAAAACAATTAAAATCAATGTCAAAGTTTAAAATCATTAAAATTTGCGACAGAGACCGAATGCTTATCTTTATTATATTTACATTATGGAAGATCATCCATACTAAAATAGTTCCTACCACAAACACTCAATATTGTTAAATAATGCGGAAATTATTCATGTACAGAGAGTAAAGCACAACATCCAGAAGAACAGACATTTATAATTAGGCAATTTTATTATTGATTTATTCAAAGCGGTCCTGAAAGAACTCATCCAATGTATAATAAGAATAAGCCTTGGGGATTAAAAGTGCTTTAACCTCTCTTCTAAATTTCTTGTCATTTTCAATATTTCTTACTTGTAGCGGAAGCTGATTAAATATTCTCTTACTGTCATAAATTATGGAGTTTTTGGACTGACTGGAATGCGGAATTGGTAAACCTATTCTATATGTTTGGCGAGTATTAAACACTGGGGCGGAACGAATCTCACCCTTAAACTTCTTGCATATCAGACAAGCAGTCTCAAGAATAAACAAACCGGATAATGTTAAAATTTTATGATTTTGAAAAAGTGGCTTACAGGAATCTTTAATTTTAGCTTTACACATATACTTCACAGCTCTCTTTTGTAATACAAATATTGCATTGAATAGACATTTGGAACAAAATCACCAAAAGCATACACCATATCTCAAATGTGATTCAACAAGTGAATAATATGCGCTTCTTGTGGCTGTTAAATTCAAGTTATTTGATATTATTCTAACTGCATAACAGTTGGCAGCTAATTTCTTGCTGAGATAAGTAATATCATAGATGCATATAGCTAACGCAAGCTATATTCATCTATGGTAATATGCTGTTCAAACTTTAGTTTATCATCTATATATAAACCTAATTTATTTACACATTCACTGCTTACTGTTTGGGTACCAACATTTATTTCATTAAATATGCATTTAAAAATCATTATATGAGTTTTTGTAACATTCAAAGATAACAAGTTTGCATCAGTCCATTCCTTCACCCTAGTCAGATCATTTCCAACATCTTACTCAAGCTGATCCGCTTCTCTGCTCGTCCAAAGTATCGTAGAATCATCGGCAAACAGAGTGAATCTACTCCTGATATTAATATAAGTTAAGTCATTGATGTACAACAAGAACAACAACGGACCGAGAACAGACCCCTGAGGCACTCCAGAATGGATTTCCATTTCATTAGAGGAGTTATTGTTGAAGTTTACAATTTGAAAGCGGCCAGTCAAATACGATCTAAACCATGTTAGGGCTGGTCCGCTTATCCCATACTTCTCGAGTTTCCACAGCAGTATTTCATGATTGACGCAGTCGAATGCCTTCGACAAATCACAGAACACCGCTGCGGCCACATCACCACTATTAAGGCTCAAATATAAATGTTCAAGAAATGCAAACATAGCGTCATTTGTACCCTTCGAGTTCAGAAAGCCATACTGTTGTGCATAAAGTAAATTATTTCTATTTAAACGTTTTTTCACGAGTTTTTCCACTATTTTTGACAAGGTTGGCAGCACAGAAATTGGTCTGAAATTTGAGGCAGAGTTGGAATCACCTCCCTTATATAACGGCACAACAGTAGCCCTCTTCAGACAGGGTGAAAAAACACCCTCGACAAAAGATTGATTTATGGAATCAACCAGTACTTCCAGCGCTGCATTTGGAAGATGCAAAAAAACTTTTACTGAGAGTTCATCCCAGTCCGTTGAGTTCTTGTTACTTATTTCACCAAGGATGTCTCTAACTTCTTCCAGGTCTGTGGGACTAAGAAAAAATGATTACGTTACATTAACGCCACCCAAGAATTGAGTAAAGTCGTGATTGGAAGTTATTCTGCTACTAAGACTATCAGCCAAAGAACAATAGAAATTATTTAGTTCACTACAATTTAAGCTGGTTTCGATCTGAATGCCATTATTCTTTCCCCTCAAGTCGTTCACGATTTTCCAACTTTCTTTCTGTTTGTTTTTTGAATTGTTGATTCTATTTATAAAATACGACTGTTTGGCCGCTAATACCGTTTTTCTAAAGATTTTGCGATAATTATTAAAGTACTGAATGAACTGAGGACTGTATAAGGCAAACTTTCTAATCAATGCAAAGAGCGAAGATTCTTAGAAGATATCTTTAGACCCCTGGAAAACCACGGTTCCCTACATCTATATTTTACTGAAGTAAGGGGAAAAGATTTTTTAAAAGTCTTAAGAAATTCACTCAGGGGTACTTCACCATTCGCCAATCTGTTTTCCTACACGTTTCAACAAATTTATTGCAGTTTCTCTTAGTAAATAGTCTTTTACGTTGTCTTGCACTTTTAATTTTTTTCAAACAAAACAAGAAATCAAAAACTACTGCCTCATGATCAGAAAGACCCGCGCTTGTAACCCTACATTCAACATCATTCGCACTAAAATTACTGCAAACATAGTCTAATAGGGTCAATGAACTTGAACAAATGCGTGTAGCTGCCTCAACGTGCATTACTAGATCAAAGGAGTCCAAAAAAGTATGCATCATTCGAGCCATTGAAGAACTCGCGTCCAAAAAAATTATATTAAAATCTCCGGCCAATATTATGAATGCACGCATAGGCAGCCGCGACAACCCGTTCAGAAAAATATAAGCATCGCCAGAAGGTGATTTATAAGCACATAAAATATAGATATTAAGTTTATAGCAATACACCAAGCAAAATCCAAATTCTTTCTCAATCATCAAATAGTTAAACTTATCAATTTCTGCGAAATTATGAGTACCATGCATCCTGTTATGCATAAGTATCAATGTGCCCCCATGGCTGGTGTTGGTTCGACGAAAGCTTGAAAGCATAACGTAATTCTCCAAAAACAAGGGTTCATTCTCCTTCAACCAATGTTCTGTCAGAAGGACAAAGTCAGGATACTTAATACTCTCGATAAAAAGATTCAAATCGTCAATCTTATTTCTGACCGACTGGATATTAAGTAACATCAGGGAGAACCTTGTGAATTGGGGCGCTGCTCCAAAAAATCAAGATTCTCACCAAATTCACTATCCGAGATACTCATAATATTGTATCTTTCCCTGGCACTAACACAATTTACAAAATTAGTGGTTGCAAGATCATCCAGAGACACAGATCTAAGAACTATATTCAAATTCGGTGAACGACCACATATGTAAGAAGCAAAAAGTTTGCACAATGAGGAGTAATT
Organism: Pissodes strobi; assembly: GCA_016904865.1. Classification (NCBI taxonomy): domain Eukaryota; kingdom Metazoa; phylum Arthropoda; class Insecta; order Coleoptera; family Curculionidae; genus Pissodes; species Pissodes strobi. Next base: position 28,427 of record MU188806.1, read on the forward strand.
GAACGCATATCGGAAGTTATCCCGAAGATTTTGTATTATTTTCAACGAAACATTGATATTTTTGTTTCTAAATTGTTTTACGTACTCCTTAAACTTATTATCAACATATCTGCTTCCCACATTACTATCATACTTGTAGCATAAAATAACATTAGCAACACTACTTACAGCTAACAAAGAAGAAAGGGGCTGAAAGTTAATAAATTTAATATTTTTAAGATCTAACATTATAATTACATAATCGTTATGGCCAAAGGAAGCTGTTAATTTAAAGATATTTTGAGAAATTACACTCAAGGATGCTCCGTCAAGACCACACCACTTATGTCGATGTCATGGTCCAAAATGTTTTTCAAATAAATGGAATAGTTTTTGGCGCTAGCATCACCATATATCAAAACTTTTCTTTTTGTTTTTTCCTTACTAAGACTCTCAGTAGCGCCCTCCGATTCTCGAATTTGATTCTCACCGCCACTCAGAGTGCTTTGGCCGTAGCTTGGGAAGTTAGTAATGGTATAGGATTTTTGCCCATAGCATGAAATAACAGCCTCCAAATCACGTACTTTCATGCTAAACATGTCTTTTTCTGCTGATAATACCTCCATACTTGTAATCATCTGTCGGATTACATCGTTGAGAGCATCAATATCGTTCTCTAGTTTTTTTTATTTTATCTTCATGTCGCTTGTAGTCCTCTAGAAATTTCATCCTGATGCTGTCATTGTCAGACACTATTGATTCTTCATGCAAATCTGCCCGGGGTTGCAGTTCTTCCCGGCTACCTGTTACACTCATTGAATTAGCACCATCCACTGCATCCATTGTTTCTGTCTGTATTAATTCGATATTATATTCTAGTTGTGCAGACGTTTGAGAAGATGTGTCGTTTTTTATTTTTAAATGAGTTTGTGTGTAAGTTTCATTTTTATTTGGATGCATTGGCGGTGTATATGTACTCCTAAGTTCTTCCAGTTCGAGCTGTAGATCTCTAATTACTTCACTTTGATTTCTTATCTGGCTTTCATATTTACCCACCAGCTCAAGGGCATCGCTCTCAAATACGGCAGAGTTGCGTTTTAGCCTTTCAATGTATTTGTCCTTCTGTTGTATTATCTCCTCAAGGCTCCTTATCTCCTGTTCCAATTCCCGCATTTTATCCGAGCCATCCGCCTCTAGCGCCTTTTCAGCACAAGCTGTTGAGCACCAAACAAGATTCCTGTTCACAACAGTGATGTTTCTACGTTCTGCACAAATCGGGTGAAGTATGTTGTGACATATTACGCAAACCCAATTATTTTGCGGCTTGTTCTTACAACATATAAAGACAGTAGCCATCTGAGCCTGTTCACACCAAACCGCGGAGTTTAAGATATGGTAGGTATATGTGCAGATTTACGGAAGGTAAGGTTGTGGTTTAACAACAGCGCTCTTTGTAAACAATAACACTATATGTCAACAAACGATAAAGGTTCAATAACCCAAGAGTCAATGTAGGTCAAGTTCACATTTCAATAAATAAATACCCGGCCGCAAAAAAAACACACCAAACATAAATACACGACGAGAATGTATCGAAAAATTCTTAAGTTTTTTGTTTATTAACAGTTGCATTGTTCACCCCTAGATTTGGGTAATTTTCAAGATTAGGCACCGAAAAAGGCCGGAGAAAAACGTGATATTTTTATTATCAGCGAATAGCATCAATCGCGACCAAGACAAACATATATAACACGTATTTAAAAAAAGCGTTTTAAGTCTAGAAATGTTAAAAATTATGGAGAGATGTGCATGCGGTCGAGACCTTAACGGTTTAGGATTCTGCAAACATTCAACATGGTCACAACCATTGATAAAAATACAAGAATAACAGTACCAGTGAAACATGTCTTGATAACATGATAATTAATAGAGCTTGTTTTCAACCTCCTTGGTAAATGGACATATTTCTGATCACATTGGCCAAATTATAAATATGTATTTTGAAACCGTAACAACTATATCATATGTTTATTCCAGAAATTTTAGTGATTACAATTTTTAAAACAAAGAGAGACAATTCAATATTTCCAGAAAAAATTAAATTGGATGATAATGAAATAAATATCAGTATTTGTAGTAAATTATTGGGAATTTACATAGATTCAAGCTTAACTTTCGATGACCACCTAGTATATCTGGATAAGAACTAGCTTCGGCATGTTATACCGTAAGGGTATTGGCCCAATACTCCACCATAGAAACATTAAAGATAGCCTACTATGGTATATTTTATTCCCATTTAAAATTTGGAATCATCTTCTGGGGCAATTCCTCTAACATCGATTCGGTCTTCATAAACCAAAAATCAGCCATAAGAATAATTAACAAAACAAGACCTTACTCAAGTTGTCGTGGTATTTAATTAATCATTCACATAATATTCGAGGCCATCAAGTACAATTTAATTTCCCTATTCATAAGTTAACACTAACTGAAAAAAACTGTACTATACACTTATCATATCAAGCTGATTCATTGAAGTCTGCTCCTATATATACACACTTGCTCTGTGTGGCAGCGGGCTCCAAATGAGTCGTATACTTTGACGTGTTTTAAACAATTACTCTGTAATTTTGTTTTGAAATAAAAGAAGTTATCTATCTATCTATCTATCTATCTATCTATTAATACGAGAAATTCTTATCGAAATGGACTGGTCGACCCAGGCCTGGTTGTAAAGCCTTTGCAGGCGCCTTAAGCAAGAAAGAACATAAAGGTTGGTGCGGTTGGTGAGCCTAGTACTCGCCAAAGAGTAGTGTCCTTATCTGATGGCAGTGATGAGGTGTTTGCAAGCCCAAAAGGCGGACATAGACCAAAAATGCTGCCAAAAGAAAACACAATCAAAAAGAAAAATTATACAAGGTTCCTAGCAACGAATAATAGTAAAATGAGCGGGACAAAAGCAACTTAAACCAATCGAAACGTACGCTTGGCTTTATTTGTCAAATCTCCCCATGGACAAAACAACCGAGGATATAAAGGAAGCAGAACCTATGTGAGCTTATTCCTCCAAAATATGCCAATTCTAGAGTTACCTCTTTCAAACTAGGGGTACCATATCTTATCTGGAGAGTGTTCATATCCTATGATTTCTGGCCAGCTGGAACTTACATTAATAGGTTCTTTTTTCTCAAGCATCATCAAGTGGAACAAGTTGCACCACGACTAGCGATCTAGATTGGATAGATCCCGTAAACCTAACCAATTGTGGTGATGCAGATGTTAACATAATAAACCAGAACATAATGTGTGATGTTGACATTAAAAGGTCTAAATCTTTTAAGGATTCTGTCAATGGAATTCTTGATTTTGAGGTTAGTCATTTGAATGTTCAGTGTATGCCTATTTGTGCAGTGTAAACTGCTAATGTTATATCATTTATGGAACACTGGGTATGTCAGGATTAATATGAGAACTACATTCTTGCCCATAGTTTCTGTCGACAGGTCCATTCACATGGCGGGGTAGCTATTTTTGTTAGGAAGGAAGAAATATCATATTTTTGGAACTGTAGCGAAATTGGTTCTTTATCAGTGGAGGCCCATTGTGAGGTGAGTGCCATTGTTTCAGATGAGCTCGGCTTGATTATTGTCTCTATATATCGCTCTCCCTTGGGAGACTTTCATAATGTCTTTGGAGGAAGGTTAACAGTCTTTATCAATGTTGACTTTAATATAAAATTTAACACATCTGAGTCTAAAACCATCGAATTTGTTGAATTGATATCCTCAGATGGCTTGAGATTTACCATTACCACTGCCACTAGGGGCGAGTCATGTCTTGACAACATACTAACGACTTTAAATGATGGGGACTATGTGTCAGACACGTTTGACTGGTCTATCTCTGATTATCTGGGGGTGAGAATCAGATTTGGTGTGGGTATGACAATGACTGAGAAAGAGCCAACTATTTACAGACCGATAACTCAACACGGTCTGCATGGTTTGATAAGTGAGATTTGCTGGGAGTTTTTGGGGGATGTTGGTATGAATGCCGTTTGTTTGTTGATATCATAAACAGTGCGGTGATCAGATCTTTTCATTTATTGTAAATATTGCTGATGAGCTTCTGGCAGAGCTGCCAAATGCTACTCATTCCAGCGATTACTATTTGAACTTACTTGACCCGGTGCAACTTCCCGAATTTCGATTTAGGGACATATGAGTTTAGGGCCATAATTTATGCCATAATTTATGGCTATTAATAGTTTAATTTCAAAGATTACTGATGCTTTCAATGAGGGTTCTCATTCGGCGACTAATATTGTAAATCAGGCAAAACAGTGTAACAGAATTGAATCTTCTGAAAATTCTGTTTCTGAAAGTTCTGTTTCTTCTGAAAATAATCCGTCAAACACAAACCATAATACAAGTTTTTTAGATCCAATAGTAATAGTGACTGTTTCTCCATAGCATTAACAAATGTGCAGTCTATTATAAATAAGTTAGATGATTTAAGTATTTTATTAGATAGTTTGAACTACCCAACAATGGTATTGGTCTGTGAACCCTGGTCGAAACCTCAAGAACAATTAGTTTTAAGAAATTATGTCGTTTTAGCTAGGCCGAAGGAGGAGGAGGAGGTCTTTGGAGCAAGGTGTGATGGGTGCGACCTGGTAATCTGCAAGACATGTGCTAATTTAAGTACAACGGAGGCACATGCTGTTTTTAAGAATCAACGAAGTATCTTATTTTATTGCTTGGACTGCAAACAATATGTTGGGGATAACTCAAAAATTAAAAAGTTAATGAACATCGTTGATACATCTGTGACCAATAGTGAGGCTGAAAATGCGAGAATAACAAAAGCTATTGCTGATTTAAAGTCTAAATTAAACCAGCAAGCCTTATTAGCTGAAAAGGCTGAAAGGAACTATAGGAAAAGAATTCAGATTCTCGAGGAGAAGAATAATAAGATCAGCTTTAAAATAAAGCAAAGGGATGAATTTATTTCCAAGCAAAGAAGATTAACTGAGGACTTTAAGGATGACGTTATAAAGTAAAGGAACTGTAGGAGACGATTATTCGGTTAAAAGAAGAAATAAATTTAATTAGTGAGAGTAAGCAACAGGTTGTTGCGGAACTTGACCAATGCCGTCAAAAAATGGGTACAGTTGAAGGGGATTTGAAGGAGATTACGGTTATAAACAGAGGAATGATTGACTCTATTCACATACTTGAGAAGGAAAATAATATGTACTGTGAAGAGATATCCAAGCTTACGGAATCCTTGAAGAAAAATTCTCCAAATCTACTTGCCAGAAATAAAATGGTGGAAGCCAATAATCATGAGGGGCCACCCAGATTTCTAAATCTCTAAAGAAAAAAGATAAAAACAAAGTGTATATTAAAAAGCCAGTTATTCTTTCTGTGAGGGGTGATCTGAGTGTTAAAGGGTGCGCAAATCTTATAAAGCGTGCTACCCAATCGAGTTATGACTTAAATTGTCAGTATGAATCTGGGTTATTATTTTCTGAGGCTATTGACATGGCGTTACGATATGCTGTCAACTTGACAATGTCAGATTATATTCTCGTGTGTGTTGGTTGTGAAAACGCGAGAAGGGGAATTGAAGTTGACGAGGATAGTTTAAGACAACTTAGTTTGCTGTCTAATGGATCTAACCTAATTATGATCGGATCTCCTTATGCATCACAAAGAAGGGTGCTTAATCAGTTTATTTACAGGGTTAACTCTTGCAATCAGAGATATGTTCACATTAATCTCCGGGAAACTCTATTTATTTCCATGGATAACTTCATGGGAAAGATCATGGATTGGAGCACCTTCCTATGGCAGCAAGTCTACTCTTTAGATATTTGCGAGATCAGATATTCCATAGTTCTAGGGGTCTTGGTGGGGTAAATAATGTGTCTATTGATAACAATAATGTATCTTCTGTTCGGGCAGATCAGAGTGTAAAATGCGAATCACCGAACAAATGTCAGGATAGTGCGGGGGGCGGAGGATAACAGGATGGGTCAATCGACCGTTTTTGAGGGAAGTACCCTCCCGCGCCATCCCAGTGATAATTCTTTTTTAATATCAATGAGCGCGACGATACTCTCAATCTTTCACTACTTCTTTTAAACATTCAGTCCGTTAGAAACAAATGTAATGAATTTGAATTGTTTCCGGAACAGTTCTACTATCCTGATGTCATTCTTCTTACTGAGCACTGGCTTAAGAAGGGTGAACCTCTATCATTGCCCAATTATTGCGTGGTGTCCTTATTTTGTAGAATCACATTTATGAACGGCGGAACTGCAATACTTGTTAGTGAGATTCTTTTTGCCAGATGTAAGTGCGGGAATATTTCTGGGCATAACAATTTAACTGTGGAAAGGGAATTTGAATTTTCACTTATTCATGTGGCTGTATCCAATCTCTTTATACTTTGTTTATACAAACCTCCCAATAGTGATATTCCGGCATTTATTGACAGACTTGAGATATTGCTTTCCAATTTAAAAATGCATGTAGGCACAGGTCCGCGCATAACAGCTACACGTCGTCCACTAGTCTTGATTATGTGTGTTCTAATTTTGTTTCTGATAAGGTAAAATGTGACGTCATATCAGCTGGCTTATCTGACCATGAGGCTATATTGTGTGAATTTGAAAGTCTTGGAGCCACTCCGGGATGAACTAGGTGTAGGATTTATAACGGGGATGGTTATGGTAGGTTCTCGAGATTGTGTGGCGGTGTGGACTGGAATGGTGTCTTGAGCTATGTTGATCCACTTGAAAAGTTGTACGGTACACTTTTTCAGGTTTTTGATAAGGAATTTCCTTTGAGACTTTGTACACGTAAAAATAAAAAAAAATTGGTTTACACTGAGATTGAGAATCTCTGCCAGGAACATGCGTGCTTTGCACTTTATCCGCAAATATGCTATTGATAGTGTTTTTTGTATCATACTACAATAATTATCGCAGGGTATATAGAAGAACTATTAGGTCTGCTAATGTTTTCTACTATGGTGAGAGACTTGATACTGCAAATAGCAGACCAAGGAAAGCATGGAGGATTGTAAATGACCTGCGTGCGGGGTGCAGTCCTTTGCAGGCATCCAATGGCATCTATGTGGACCGATTGAATTCCTTTTACTGCTCAATTGCTTCCTTACTTTCAAAAAATATAAATAATCCAGGAAGTCTACTGGATTATTTGGGAAAAGTTTCGGTCTGTGACTCGTTTTATTTGACTCCGACTGACCGAACTAAAAGAGATATTTGGGAAAATAAAAATGAGGTTGGGACGAGATTTCACTGCGAATTTTCCTTGCTTTTCCGGACGAAGCTCTTGTGGCTATGGCAGCTTCTATAATATAAAGGAACATTTCCATCTTGCCTTAAGAGGACTGAGGTTTTACCTCTTTTTAAGGGTGGGGATCATGGAGACTCTTCAAGTTACAGACCCATATCTCTACTCCCGACACTATCGAAGATTGTGGAGAAGCTAGTTAGTGAAAAGAAGGGCCTTGGCGTTTTTGCAGAGGCATTCCATTCTGAGGTCGGAGCAGTTTGGATTTCGGCACTCTAGGAGTACTAACGATGCCATTTCAATATTTTTGGAAAAATTGTATCTCCAGCTGAATGAGGGTGAAGCGGCTGGGGCAATGTTCTGTGATTTGTCAAAAGCGTTCGATTGCGTGAGTCACAGAACACAGGTTGCAGAAGCTTGAAGTTTATGGTTTCAGGGGTGTTGCCTTGGACTGGTTCAGGACCTACTTGTCGGAACGCTCTCAGTGGTGTAGGGAAGTCGTGTGTCAACGTCTATGGTGACGACAGCCTCAGGGATCGGTTTTGGGGCCCCTGTTGCTCCTGATATATATCAACGATCTCCCCTCTATTGACATTGGTGGCTTTTTACGATTTTCGCGAATGACACCACTATCCTCTGGCACCACCGGGATATCAAGTAGTGATCTGGCAAGGATTGGAAGGTGGTGCGATTCCAACCTTTTGGTCTTTAACGCTTCAAAAACCAACGTTGTCAGCTTTAAGTGTGATGATGTTGATGTTTCAATTGATAACATGAGTGTAGGTTGTGCGGATGTTGTGAGTTTTCTAGGGGTATATATAAATGGAGCCCTGAAGTTTGCTACGCATGTTTCCAACATTTCTGCGAGACTTGCGTCTGGGTGCTATGCAATACGAATAATATCTAGTGAATTGAATACAGAGGTAGCTAGAAGTGCTTATTTCGCGCATATTGAAAAGTCATCTTCGATACGGGATATCTTGTTCTCAATATCTTTTTTGTCTCGCTGTTTATTTTGCAAAAGAGAGCCCTAAGATATCTTTGTCGGGCTGCACCCAGAGATTCCTGTAGGCCTCGGTTTCTTGCCCAGGCAATTCTCACACTATCCAGTATTTTTATATTGGAGACTGTGTGTCTGATGTATAAGAAACATGCAGCGGATATTGACAGGTCTTCTTGCCATAATACAAGAAGCGCGCGCACTATTGGTTTGCACATTCCTTCTCCTGGTCTTATCCAAAATTCACTGTTTTATAAGAGCAAAAAAATATTTAACAAACTTCAATGGTCCTACATCCAACCACATACTTACGAAGTATATGGTTGCCAGAATCTTTCTTTCTTGAACCTACTGATGTAGATGAATTAAGATGTATAATTAAGCAAATAAAAAATATGAACTCTACAGGCTATGACCAAATATCAATAAAAGCATTTTCAAAACTACCTTATAATGCCCTTCAGGTGCTAGCTGGAGCAATTAACAGATCTTTTGAACAGGATGATTTTCCTATTTGCCTAAAAAAGGCCTTAGTTCTTTCTCTTTTCAAGGGTGGAGATCCCAATGTGTCATCTAGTTTTCGCCCCATTTCCCTTCTGCCTACGTTACTACGTTGTCGAAAATAGTGAAAAAAAATGGTTTTCAATCATCGAGGAGCACAAACGACGCCATTTTTGCATTTTTGGAGAACCTTTATTTACAGCTCAATAATGGTGACGTTGCAGCGGCGGCGTTCTGTGACCTGTCTCAAGCTTTTGATTGTGTTGATCATGGGACGCTGCTGTGCAAACTTGAGACTTACGGCTTTAGGGGTAGGAGTTTAGACTGGTTCCATTCTTATCTATCTTGTCGCAGTCAAAGGGTAACCTTGAATGGTGAATGCTCCGATGAGTGTCAATTGCAAACCGGTGTTCCTCAGGGATCTGTACTGGGTCCCTTACTGTTTTTGCTATATGTTAATGATTTGTCACTTATCCCGATAGGCGGCAATTTTACTATATTTGCAGATGACATCACTATCATTTGGCATCATAGGGATAAATCTGTGCTTCAGAATTGTACCTCTAATGACCTGAAAATGCTCAAGGAATGGTGTGATGCGAATTCTCTCTCGCTTAATATTTCAAAAACAAATATAGTATCTTTTAGGTGTGACTTAGATCGGGTTCTTTTGGATGCGGATGTAGTAAATAATTGCATTGAGGCTAGATTCTTGGGATTGTACATAGAAGGTTAAAGTTTGAGAAACATATAATACAATTAAATAAAAAGCTTGCAGCAAACTGTTAACCAAATAACTTGGGTATCGCAACTACACGAGACGCATATATCTCATTAATTGAATCGCATTTAAGGTATGGGATTTGTTTTTGGGGCAGCTGTTCTCAAAACTTATTTACTAGTATCTTCATTCTTCAAAAAAGGGCGTTAAGATATATGTGTAAGGCTAAAGCCAGAACTTCATGTAAACCTTTGTTTTTGGCACAAAAAATACTACCACTAATTTGCATTTACATCTTGGAAACAGCTTGCCTAATAAGAAAGAAATATCTAACAGACATAAACAGCGAATCAACGCATTTTACTAGACAAAACACTCAGATATCACTCCCTATACCTTCTTCTACTTTAGTGAAAAGGTCTATTATTTACGACAGTAAAAGGATATTCAACCATTTACCGCATGCCTTGAGAGCAACAAATAATGCGAAAAGTTTAGAAGGGAATTAAAAAGAATATTGGTGGGAAAAGCTTATTACAGTTTGAATGAGTTCCTGGAGGACTCATTTTAAAAATTGTTTTTGCTTCTTCTGATTGGTATTATTATTTTACTTTGTCTCTCTTGTTTTGTTGTGCATTTGACTTGTTTTTATTAATGTTGTTTTAATTTTTACACTTGTATTGTTTATTTTCTTTATTAGTTTATAAGCATGGCTTTGTCGATAACTACTGTTTATGATAATAAAGCTATTTTATACTTTGATTAGATATATTCAAGAAAGCAAATAAATAATTGTGCGTAGCACCTTTAAACCAAATTTTGGAAAAAATCGCAAAATATATTAAACCCAAAACGTCATACCTTGCCTTCAATAACGACGTTTGCATGGTACTCTCTGCACTTCTGGATCTTCATTATAGGAGCTATAAGAGGCATGACCACCGTCACTGGGATCCCTAGCTTGTAACCGTGGTAACAGACCGCTTGGGCGTGGTTTCCTAGCGACGCAGCTATGATACCCTTCTTTCGTTCGTCTTCGCTTAGCTTAATCATCGCATATCGAGCTCCTCTTTCTTTGAAACTAAAAATAACAGAAATATGAACAGAAACAAATTGTAAAGTATGCTTTGTAATTAGCACATGGTAATTTCGGCCAATAAGAACTTGAATAAAAGTACTAAATTTATTACCGACACTGTATCTAGTTACAATCATTGTTGCAAATAGGTTAAAACCAAAATTCAAATTTACCTTCCAGTATGCTGTAGAAAATCCTTTTTTAGAAAAATATCCATTCCAGTTAGATGAGACATATGTGATTTCTAAAAGCAAAAATAAATCGATCAATAAGGAATCGAAACGGAAAGCCTAAAAATAAATTGTAATTATAACACAAAAAAATATCAAATATTTAGGAAAATAACAACAGCCAACATGTTATTACCTCGCATGGTGTGTTTTTAATCCCGCTTCTGATTCGGAAAGCGGCCGCAGTGATTTCCTCAAAAGTTATCGTCACTGGCTTTTCTGGATTGCAGAACGGGTCATGTACCATTTCTTGGGTGTCCTATATATATCAAAGTTAATGAAATAATCTAGCCGAAATTTCAATTTTATTTGTACTTACATTCAAGGGGACGTGCAAAGTCGGCATTTTACATTACTCTAACCTCACCTACACACACAACAGTCTAGGTAATTATTTCGTTTAAGATAAGCTTGTTTAATCAATGGCAGAAGTGGCCGAGTTAGTTTATATCAAGTTTATTTAGGTCAAAGGCAAAGATAAATAATATCTAATTACCACGAAAGGATAAACAACACTGGCCAATCATTTTGATAGTGTAAATTAACGAAGAAGTCAAAGATCACTATATTTTAAAAGTTGTTTTCGTCTTTTTTATGTTTGTAGGTGAAAGTCTAAATAAAGCACAGAGCACGACGGAATTTACCCGTAATATTTGAAACTGTACATGTTGTTATACTTGCACCCAAAAGAATGCAATACCTACAATCAAATTTGAACACCTTAAGCCCTAAGTAGAAATTCCAATTGACAACACTGACAATTTTTATTGAATTATTAATGTTGATCAAAGGTTCCCTCATTGTTTAAGACATTGAATAATGACAAAAATACAGACTTGAAAACTCAGATATACATCTGGTAACACATAAATTCCTAGACTTGGTGTGCTTCGATGCAAATATGAAGTATAGTGCTCTGGGTGAAAATTTAGAAAATAGAAGAGTCTTTCAAATAATTAATTCCAATTTGTATCAATATACTATTACTATTATTGATTTAAAATATTAATTCTAAAAGCTTCTACTTACTTCAATTAGAGGTTCATTGCCATCCGAACAACTACTACTTGCTGAATTATAAGAATATTCCATACTTAATATTGATAAAAACCTAAAAAATATAGAACTTTAAAACCACACTTTCACTCAGACACTACATGGGTTAACCAGAGTATCAACAGCAAAATGTTTCCATTCAAATAAATGTCACATTAGTAAAAGATAATTTTCATTGATGATATAAATCTGGACTGTTGATAAATGACAATCTTAAAATGAGGCAATATTTATATATTCATTAGCAAAGTTAATTATGTAAATATTAACATTAGTACATAGGTTCTGTATTTTATAGTTTCTGAATTGAATATTAATATGCCAGTAAATGTTGTCATAGTCCGATTTATTGGCGCCAAAGAAGCTGAAAAAGGTGGTGGCAATTCTGGCACCATGAATAAAAAAAATTAAGTATTTATATAAAGAGGCTATTGCGTTTTGATTAAAGTATTAGAGATTTTATATAATCAATTTAAAAATTTCAATGTCTTGTGCTGTGGTGATTTTAACATCAATTTTTTTAAATGATAGTTCTGAAACAAGCCAACTTTTAGATCTGTTTAATTCTTTTAACTTCAAACAAACAATTTTTGAGCCTACTAGTGTAACTAAAAAAAGTGCCTCATGTATAGATAATATCTTTGTTAACTTTTTAGAATATAAAAAGGCCTCGGTGATTGTATCAGCTCTTTCTGACCATTATGCTCAGAGCATCTGTTTAAATCAATCAGAAATCAGGGCTGGGGAAAATAACATCACAACAAGATCCCTTTCAAAAGCTCGCTTGGAACAATATTTTCAGGAGATCCGGGATGAGGATTGGGGTGATGGCCAATGTCACTTTCAGTCACATTTTGTCACAAAAACTAAATCTGGTTTGTCCAAAAAAAAAAGGTTAAAAGGAAAACATATAAATCAAAAAAAATGGATAACAACGGGTATAAAGGTTTCATATAAACATAATTTTTTTTGTGCTAAGATAAGAGAGTCAACTAAACCGTATATTTTTGTGGTCTGATGTTTGCTGTTTTTCTTGGTATTATAAGTAAAAATAATATCAGTGTCTGGTGTTTTTATAAAGTGAAAATTGTGATCTTCTGAATGGTCACCTTAGTTTTTTGATTAAGCTACATATTTGTGGATAAAGCAACGTTCCTTGATCGAAAACGTGATGAATGAACTGCATTAAAGGGTACCTATAACAAAAAATTTCATGTTCGGAATTATTGCTTATCATTTGAAGTTTATAGCTTTTTATACTGAAGTGTATTTACCGCTTTTGTTTGGGAATTCCCTTTTTTTATGCTGTTTGCCTTCAATTTCATTCTGCTGTTAAGAAGTGGCCAGGACCGGATTTATGGTTGATTGTGAATTTATTTTCACGTCTATAACTATTTCTAAGAATGGCTTCTGTTTGCACTAAATGTCACTCTGCATGCATTTTTAAGTGTCGCCCGAAAGATGAAGAACTTTTCGGTGCCCCATGTGACTCATGTAACAAGGTAATGTGCAAGAAATGTGCAAATATTACCACAACTGAGGCACACGCTATTGCCTTGTCGCAGAGAAATCTGTTATTTTACTGCCCTGGTTGCAAAAATCTATTGAAAGATCTCCCAAAAATGCCAAAACTGATTAAATGTTATGACAAGGTAAGGGCTGAATCTAGAAAAAAGGATGAACTGATTGACAGATTGAATACCAATCATAGAGACTCAGCGAATGAGCTGCAAGGCGAAATTCGCAAACTTTCAATTGAAGTTCGGGATAAAGATACGTTCATAAAACGATTGGAGCGAAGGTCCGCGGAATTTAGAGATGATGTATTTAGCGCTGAAAAGACCCTGGAGGAAACAATTCTGGACCAGAAGGAACAATTATCCCGATTAAACAAACAAATTAATCTTCTTTTGAAATCCAATTCAACCTTGACTGAAGAACTTGAAAGTTCAAAATCAAGATTAGAAAGCCTTAAGGAAGAGTTTGTTGAGCTCAAAGTCATGAGGGACAGTATGCTTAACAGTATTGATACGTTGAATAAAGAAAATGAGCTGTACGCACTCGATCTGAAGAGGGCCAACTTCGAGTTATTTAAAATGAGAGAAAATAAAAAAGTTAGTGTTGTTATGAAACCGATGCTGCCCACCCCTAAAGTTGAAACTGTTACCACACTCTCTATATTTGAAAAGGACAGGAAAAGAGTACTGGTTTTGTGTGATCAATCGGGTAAAGGGCTAGCGACATCGTTGAGAAGTCAGCTTGATAGTTCTGGTTTTTGTGTTCAGTCCATTATCAAACCATATGCTTCATACAAGTCTGTAATTGAACATGTTGACTTGCTAACCAAAAACTTTGATGCCTCGGATTATGTAATTCTGTTGGCTGGATTTAATGACTTTTATTATAAATCTAATCCTAATTTATCTTTTGTTTATAATAAGTTGAAATCGTGTGTTCATACTAATTTGATTGTATTATCTGCACCGGCAGCTTGTTTTGATGAAATATCTGATGCCAGTCATGTTGCAGCTAATTTCAACCATAAGTTATCAAACTGTTTGTTTAGGATTGATAGATTTTCTCCAAATAAGGTGCATTTCTTGGATATTTGTAATGGTAAAGGTCGGAAGCATGCAAATATTAGCATAGCAAAATTAATAAAGAATTGTATCGATGCCCCTCTGAGTAAGAATTTGATCCACGTCAGATTGATTGAAAATGAACATAATCTTTTATTTAATAATGAAGGCAATAATGCTAGTGATATGTGCACGAATGTTGCTGCAGATGGTGTTATTTCAATCAGGGATGAATGTTTGTATCAGGTTGAGCAGAATTTTCTGCAGGAGTTCAGTCTGACCGGGGACACTTAAACAACCTTGTCATTTCGTACCAAAATTGTAGAGGTATAAAGACAAAACTTGAAGTTCTTAAATGTGGTGTGTTGAACTGTGATAGTGATGTAATAGCTTTAACAGAAACCTGGTTGAACCCCTCTGTATATTCATCCGAATTTTGTTTTAGTGATAGGCATATATTTAGGAAAGACCGAGATAGTTCTATAACGGGTAAAAAACAGGGAGGTGGAGTCCTTCTTGCTGTTAAGGGCGACTACACTGCCACTGAGGTTAGTATTTTTGACAGAGACCTAGAAGCTATATGTGTTCATGTTATACTGGGTAACGTCATTGATTTGTACATTGTAGTGGTCTATTTTATTCCTAATTGTAGAAATGATGTGTATAGCAGATTTTATGACAGTGTTGAGTCTTGTTTGTGTAAAAAGCCGTATGTAATTTTGGGTGATTTTAATATTCCTGGTTTTGTTAATGAAATAGCTTCAAACGAGGTTTTAGTTGACTTTAAGAGTTTTTTAGCGTTTAACAATTTACAGCAACTCAATAGTGTTATGAATGTAAATAATGTAATTTTGGATTTTGTTGTTGCGTCCTTAGATGAGGTTTCTGTTGACGTTGACGATGACCCATTGTTGCCTGTGGATAAACACCATCCTCCTCTAACTGTGCATGTGCCTGGCATGTGTTCCGTCGAGCATTGCAGGCAGGTTCTCACTCGTAAGTACAACTTTAGGAAAGCAGATTTCCTTAAGATGTATGATTTATTCAATAATCAAAGCTGGGAATCTTTGGTAAATATCATTAATGTTGATGATGCAGTTGATGCATTCTATGAAGTTGTCTCTAATATTTTTGATGAGTGTGTTCCTCAGACTACCCAGAGTGGCAAAAAATATCCAGTTTGGTTTACCAGAGAAATTATAAAACTTCTTGAACTTAAGCATAATTATTTGCATAAATCTGTGAGATTAAAATCGTTTTTTTGGAAAAGCAAATATAGAACAATTAGGCGTCAAATAAAACACAAAATAAAAACAGCTCATAGCGAGTATTTGTCAAGGGTTGAAAGTAGCTTAAAATTGAACCCAACGTATTTTTGGTCATTTTTAAAAAATCAGAAGGAAAGTCATGATATCATGTCTGAAATGATGTATGATGACGAGCTATTTACTGGTACTGAGAGGGTAACAGAGGGTTTTGCCTCTTTTTTTAAATCAGTTTTTGTTCAGGATGAGGGAGTTGGCTGTAGCAATCTTCCTTTAATGACTAATTTCTGTCAGAGTGAAGTTACCTCGAATGAAATAAGAAATGCCATAAAGACCGTTAAAGGCAATAAAGCCATAGGGCCTGATGGGGTGCCTGCTTATGTTTTGAAGGGATGTAGTGAATGCTTAGTCGAGCCATTGAAGTTTATTTTTAATTTGAGTCTCAAAACATCAGTATATCCAGTTCAATGGAAAAGCTCTAAAGTGGTTCCAGTGTACAAAAGTGGCTCTAGACAGCAAATAAAAAATTATCGCCCAATCACTATAGTCTGTGCAGTGTCTAAAATCTTTGAGCTAGTAATATTTGATATAATTTACAGTAAAGTTGCACCATTTATAACAACTCTTCAGCACGGCTTCTTGCCAAAGAAATCCACATTTACCAACTTGGTAACTTTTACACAGTATGTGCATGAGGCTTTTAAAAATAAAAAACAAGTAGACGTTATCTATACTGATATGGAAAAAGCCTTTGATAAAGTTAGGCACTGTGTAATCATAAAAGCGTTGTCTGATATGGGGGTAACTCCTAACTTTGTCTATTTGATTAGGTCATATTTGTTCGATAGGGAACAATATGTGGAGATCAAGGGCTGTAAATCCCTAACTTTTAAATCTACGTCTGGGGTGCCTCAAGGATCAAACTTGGGCCCACTACTTTTTTTGGTAGCAATAAATAATATTGTTGGTGTAGTTAGAGACTCAAAAGCTTTACTTTTTGCAGATGATTTCAAATTATTTTTGGATATAAATTCTCAGGACGACTGTAATAAACTGCAAACTGATTTCTGCAATGTTGCAAATTGGTGCACAGTTAATGGATTTAATTTAAATGTAAGTAAATGTTCTTGTATGTCCTTTACACTGAACCATTCAGTGGTTGCCAACCAGTATACCATTAATGGGGACCAACTGAAACGTGTTAGTGGTCAACGAGACTTGGGTGTTGTGTTTGATGGTGGTCTGTCATTTGTTGAGCACATTGTAACTAAAATTCAGGAAGCCCAGAGAGCAATGGGTTTTATTGTCAGAAACGGTAAGCATTTTAGCATTGACACAAATTTTAAATTGTTTGACACTTTGGTGTTGCCAAAGCTTGAATATGGCAGTGTTATATGGTCGCCTCAGTACGACGTTTGGGTGAAGGGTATTGAGGGAGTACAGCGCAAATTTTTAAAGTATATGTTTTTTAAGGCTTTTGGATATTACCCTCATCAGGGCTGCGATAATAATTATTTACTTAGAATCTTCAGTCGTATGTCATTGGCAGATAGAAGAATTAAAACATGTTTGTCTACCTTGTTTAAGCTATTGAAAGGTCAGATTGATGGACCCGATATTTTGGGACAGCTACCATTTGTGGTGAATAGGATGAACGTAAGATCTAAAAAAGTTTTCTATCTTGATTTTCCGAGAACGAACTTATATAAGAGCTCCCCAATGTATCGGATGTGTCATCTGTTTAATGAGTATGCTTCTGACATAGATATTGACTGTACTAGTCTTAAACAGTTTAAAGCAATCATTGAAAATAAGTTGTTGGTTCGATGAATGTATAGTTATTTTTGGTATAGTCCTAGTGCTAGTTATGTAAGTGTATCTGTAATTGGCCCTTGTGGCTGTTGATACTTGAATAAATAAATAAATAAATAAATAAATAAGCGAAAGTTGTACCAAAAATTCATATCAGGGGAAATAACGATCGAATTCTATAAGGCATATTCAGATATCTTAAACAAAACTCATAAAAAAAGCCAAGCAGCTAGCCAGTTAGCGATATATTGAAGGGTCCGACAATGAAACCAAAGCAACCTGGACTTTGGTCAAAAACATAACACAACCAAACACTAAAAAACAGTCTCTCTTTAAGAATTTTTCATATAAGTCAGAAAAAAACCTTTTAAATTCAATTAATGATTTCTTTATAAATATATGTCCAGACATAATAGAAAATGGAGTGATTGATTACTCAAAAATTCCAATAAATCAGCATAGTATATTTTTAGAACCAGTTACATGTAATGAAGTCATAAATATTATAAAAACATTAAAAAATAAGAAATTGGTGGGCCATGATTATATTCCAGTTGAAGGTTGCAAACATCATTGCTCTACCACTGACCCATATAATAAACTAAATGTTGAAAAATGGAGTATTTCCACATTTGTTAAAGAAGGCACTGATAAAGCCAATCCATAAAAAGGGTGATGCGGAGAAACTTGACAACTATAGGCCTATATCACTGCTCTCAAACATTAGTAAGGTGTTTGAGAGAGTGATGTATTCCAGACTGGTTGGATTGTTTGGTCTACATCACATCATCTCAGAGAGGCAAAATGGTTTCCATAAAAAAAAATCTACAGTTCGTGCTATGTATCAGGCCCTGGAGCAGATATTAAGCTCTGTAAGTGACAGCAAAGTTACTACAGCCACGTTTCTTGATTTATCTAGGGCGTTCGATAGTGTTGATCATTCGGTGCTGTGCAGCAAGCTTGAGTAATGTGGGATCAGGGGTGTGGCGTTGGACTTGATCGTGTCATACCTCCGGGGACGTGAACAATGTGTCATTGAAACCAACAACTTTGGAGAAAATATCATATCTGATAGCACTTGTATAAGGAGAGGTGTCCCGCAGGGATCTATCCTGGGGCCCCTACTTTTTATAATATACACAAATGACCTTGTTGGGACCACTGACTGTGGTGTGGTTCTTTATGCTGATGACACTTCCTTGATTTTCAGCAAGAAGGATCGACAAGCATGTGTGAACAGGATGACTGAGTCATTGGATGGATTGGAGGGCTGGTTTGTGGGAAATAAACCTTCTCCTTAATGTGTTTAAGACACAGGTGGTACATTTCTCAAGATCCAGAAACTGATTTTGCCTTTGCATACAGGAACACTGTGATAGAACCGGCTGAGGAGGTGTCTGTTCTGGGGGTGAAGTTGGAGGCCCCACGTTCAACAGCTTGCAACGGGGGTCAGTAGGTATGGCTATGATCTGCGAGTCATTTATAATAATGTTGAGTGGCAGGTGGCTCTCAGAGCATATCATGCGTGTATCCAGTCTAAAATTAGCTATGGTTTAGTATTTTGGGGGAACTCTGTTGAATCTAACAGGATCTTTGTACTACAAAAAAAAATCATTGGTATTGGATTTGGCATGGGATGTAGAGATGGCTGCAGAGTGGTGTTTCGGGAAACTGGTACTCTTACCGAGCTTGATCCTGAGCCAACGTACCCTTCATAATGATTCTCAAAATATTTTGTTTGCACTGATTTTTCTTTTTCGATTCCATCATAACGACTGACAATGAAATATTTTCCTCACTATAAGAGTTTTCACTGTCAGGTCTTTTACCTTCATTCATGGTTTTGGCATGAGGTTCATTGCTTATCACTTTGACTTTTCAATCAATCAATCAATTTATTAATGTTAATTACAAAATAGTATTACACAAGTCATGTAAAAAAAATATATATAAAACACTACACTACATATAAACTTACAATTACTACATTGCATCTTAAACACTTGAAATTAAAAAGTTAAAGAACTGTTAATAAAACAACATTACAACAATTAAAATAAAAAACATCTATACTTCACCAAGATCTGAGTATACTAAAGTATTCTTGGAAGGAGTAGAATGCCCTTGATAAAAGAAAACTTTTTATTCGTGATCTGAAAACTTTCAGTTCCAGTAAACGAACACTAGCTGGCAGAGAATTAAAGAAGTTCAGGCCCAGATACCCAGTACCATCCCTGGTCCTCGAGAGCCGACGAAACCCACGCACAATATTGCCACGATGTCTGGTCAGATGATTGTGTACATTGCTGTGGAACTGATATTGATTCATGTTCGATCTAATGTAACATAGGCACTGAAAAATATAGAGTGAGGGTACAGTCATGATATGCAACTGCACAAAGCTCCGTCTGCAACATTCCCGTTACTGGAGCCCTGCAATTATTCTCACACACTTACGCTGCAGTCCAAACACCAAGTCAGCATGTGAAGAGTGCCCCCACACCAAAAGTGCATAAGAAAGTCGAGAAGCAAAGCAACCATGATATGATTGAAGCAATGTATTTGCAGAAACACATCCCGAGAGATTTCTGATCAGGAAAATAACACCAGAAAGCTTACCACACAACTTGTTTACATGCTCAGCCCAGACCAAACCTGGATCAAGACAGACTCCGAGAAAAGTGACAAGAGGCTCTACAGGCTTAGGGGCTCTGTGTGACAGGGAAAAGTTCATGGTCTGAGTTTTAGCACTGTTGAGAGACAACCTGTTAGCCACAAACCAAGATTCCACTCTATTATATATGTCAGAGACAATCCCATCAATCTGTAGGGTGCGCATATATGTGAAGTAGATAGTTGTGTCATCAGCAAAGAGAAGCAACCGTACATCTGGCACAGCATTGACAAGATCATTCACATAAACAAGAAAAAGGGTAGGTCCCAGAACCGAACCCTGAGGAACACCATGTTTTACCTGTTTTGTTTTTGATTGGTGACCATTGAAAAATACATATTGGGCTCTACCATCAAGATATGTCTCAAGCAGTCTAATGCTATCAGGGTGGAAATTGTAAAACTTAAGCTTTTGTAATAGAATAGAATGGGACACACAATCAAACGCTTTTGTTAGGTCAAAAAATGAAGCAAAAGTATCACAACCTTTCTCAAACCCCTCTAGGACATGAGTGGTGAAAGTGTCTGTAGCAAGAGTAGTAGACCTACCAACACGAAAGCCAAACTGGTTTTGAAAAAACAAATTGTTGGACTCAAAGTATTCTTTGATTTGTTGATTAAGTACTTTTTCAAACAATCTGGAGAATATAGGCAATATGGATATGGATATGGGTCTATAGTATGTTGGTTCGTTCCTAGAGCCCTTACCCTTAAAAATGAGGACGACCTTCGCAGTCTTTAAAATGGATGGAAATATGTTAGCTGTAACACACGAGTTCATGATCTTGGTCAGAGGGTAAATTATTACATTCTTCAATGACTTAACAATTTTAACATTTATGTCAAAGCTATCTTTACTTTTTGAGTTTTTTGTTTGATCAATTATACTTCTTACAGTATTATAGCTTACAGTATTGAATGTAAAGGTCACGTCTCTTGTGGGAGGATGCAATAAAAATTCAGAGAAACACTCCGATCTGGCAGGGAGGGTTGAGATCACCTCCTCGGCAGTACCAACAAAGAAATCATTTAGAGAGTCTGCCGTCAGAGTATTGGAGGTTTCAGAAGATGAACTGGGCTTTTTACCATTGATGATCTGCCACATTGCTCCCTGTGGATTGGATGATTGATTAATAAAACTGTCGTGGACTTGTTTTTTGGATTGGGAAATTTCATGGCGGTAACATCTCCTATAATCTCTGATCATGTCCCTTGTGATAAGGTGTGGGTTGGCTTTATTGATGGCCACAAGAGCTTCCAACCTATCACGCATGTTACGGAGATTATCATTGAACCAATTGATAGTTGTTCTGCGTGGCCCTCCATATGAACCAAGCCTCGTCTTCAATGGAAACACCCTGTCCACCGCTCTCTGATAAATATTTTAAGCTGGTTTGCTTTAAACACAAATAATAAAGCCACTGACATACCCAATTAACCTTTCCCTTGAAATTGGCTATTTTCCCTCTGAACTTAAGAAAGCTGTTATTGTGCCAGTCTATAAAAAAGGGGATACTAGTTGTTTGAATAACTATAGGCCAATAGCTTTGCTATCTGTTTTCTCAAAATGTTTTGAGAGGGCTTTTAAAATAAGACTGGTTCCTTTTCTGGAGAAATATAAACTATTAAATGATTGCCAATTTGGGTTTAGAGCTGGAAAGTCCACAGCAGATGCCATTGTTTCCCTATACTTGAACATATTATAAAATTTTGATAGCAAACTAAAAGCCGTCGGAGTCTTTTATGACCTCACAAAAGCTTTTGACACAATTGATCACTCCATCTTACTAAATAAACTTAATTTCTATGGAATAAGAGGTCCAGCATATAAATGGCTCGAGACATATCTATCGGGAAGAACACAATGTGTCAAAATAAGGAGTAGAAATGGTGTCACAGTTTCTGATTGGTTAAGTCTTGCCTGTGGGGTTCCCCAAGGCAGTGTCTTGAGTCCCATATTGTTCATCTTATTCATCAATTATCTTCCACTTTTTCTTAACCAGTGTTATATTACCCTATTTGCTGATGACACATCCATAATCATAGCAGGTGATGACTTCAGCGACTTAAGCAATAGAGCAAATGCTAAGAGAGGTCTCTGAGTGGTGCTCTAGGAATGGACTAATTTTGAACTGCCAAAAAACTAGCATGGTTCTTTTTGCTCCTATCTGAATAAACTATGACAGAAGTTTGCTTGTCAAAAGGGAAGGTGCAACCCTTGTGCAGGGTGAGATTGTCAAGTTCCTGGGTGTGCAGATGGATGACCATCTTACATGGCAAACCCATATAGATCAGGTATGCAGCACTCTGTCCTCTAAGAATTATGCCAGGATTTCGTTAATAGGGATACACTGATGGTATTTTATTACTCATGCGTAAATTCTGTTTTATCATATGGTTTACTGGCTTGGGGAAACTCAACACATATTGAGCGTGTTCTTATCTCTCAAAAGCGAATAATCAGGAATATGTTTGGTCTGGATTGGAATAGTTCCTGTAGGCCCACCTTTAAGAGTGAATGTATACTAACAGTGGTTATGTCCATAGAAATAAAAGTTCTTTCGACCTGTGTGGTGATATAAATAGTTATGAAACCCGAAATGTGAATGCCCTCTACATTCCGCAGTCAAGGCTGACTCAGGCGGCTAGAGGCCCTGGTATTATGGCACTAAAGCTTTACAATCAACTTCCCTGGTCACTTAAAAACTTGCCAAGTCCTTCACAATTTAAATCCCATACCAAAGCGAAACTAATGAAGTGTTCATTCTATTCTCTAAATGAGTATTTCTCACACAATTTTTAAGTGTCTAAAGAACAATTTTGAGAGCAATATGGCTTTATGTGGTATAGCTTTAGTTTTTTCTGTTATTCTGTAATTTCTCGATTTAGTGTTGTTTTATTTTATTTACTATAATTTGAATTTTATGGTGAGGAGTGTAGCTATTGTTAAATTTTCTTCAATGTAAACAACTTTGAATCGATTTTCTAAACGCGTTTTTAGCTCTTCTGTTAGTGTTCAACTGCTGATAATTGTAGATCATCTTCGCAGAGGTCCTATGTCTTTAGTGTACTAACAAATGGTCCTACTTCTGAACTAGTTGTATTTTCCAGAGATATAAAAAACACTAGCTGATTTTTCAATTCATCAAGGCTAAGAACATGGAAATAACTGTCGATGTTTTGATTACTTTCACTTACTTTCTCCCTCTTCTTTGAGGTTGAAGATATATCACTTGACGTGGCATATATGTATGTAACTGGACTCAAAATATAGAAATTAGAAACACTAATTTATTTTTTAATTCTTATTATAGAAACGTAATATGTGGTGAACAGGTAATATACTCAATCCCTACTTAGTATATATATTATTTGTCAAATTTGAAATGAAAAAGAAAATAAAAGCAATGGGGCTTAATTAATGTAGCGCTATTTCCATACAGGATTTGAAGGAAATACTATTTTAAATGCCATTATGTTTGGCTAAAGTGATTTTCAAATTATATTTATTTAAGGCAGTATATAGTGTAAGATGTGTATGTGACAAACAGGGAGATCCAGTACACTTACCTTTTTGAGGCAACTCCTCCTTATTATGTTTAAACTTAAAATCATAAAATCACCGATAAACATTCTAAAAGAAATATAAGCAATCAAAAAATTAGATTTTTATATAGCATTTTGCCAAATTATCACAATTTTGATATAGAATATAGACTCACTATACATTCCATGAAATATGTGGATGATCAATAGACAGTTTAGGAAAATAAAATAAAAATAATATATTAATTAAAATTCGAAAAACTTTCCTACCTCAACAAAATTAAAAGGTTCTGTCTACCTGTGCTACCAGGCGGAAGTAAACATTTTTGATTTTTTTCCCATGCGTGCGCGCGCACCTGCGCGTCATGTCTTCGTGATGCAACCAATCGTTTGTATGTGCCCTGGTGGTCTAGGGGTTTGCATGATTAGCCTTCACTTCGGCGATTCGAGTTCAAACCCCGTCGGTGTTTAAAAATTTTTTTTAAGGTTATATTTCTAAACTGTTTTTTTCTTGTTTTTGGGTATGTCTTGGGTTAGATTGGGTTAGCACCTGGTTAGTTTCCTTTTCTTGAGCCCCCGTAGCGAGCGGAGGGCCATTCGAAAAGTGAAATATGACATGGAATGTAGCGATACTGTCACAGCATCCGCGAGTGATGGCAACAGGCAAAGCCAAAATTTTCAGATTTTGATATAAATTATGTTAAAACCTGAAGATGGCGGACCAGCAAAATATATCTTCTGATTCACCATGAGCCTTGTTTATTTATATAGGGAATAGTTATTCAACCTCGAACTGAAAAAAGGCCTCATCCCTAGATGGCGTCCGGCCTGAAATGTGCCCATTGACGAATTTCAAGAAATTACTACGCGTCCTACGAGAAACGTTGCGAGGAGGGAGTTCCTACATTTCTATTGGTGCATTCCCAAGGGCTGTTACCTGGCGGCGCGGAGTGGACGAGTGTTCGTAATAATTCCGAATATCTCATTGTTTATTTTTATATTTTCCGCCATTGTTCAAGTTGAACAAGCTTTACTTTGTAAAATGTTTGTGTTTGGGTTGTAATGATTAATTTTGGGCTGAGTAAATTGCGATTATCTATCTACGTTTTTTTTCTAGGTAAGTACAAAAGTACCCACTTCCTTTGTTTTGTAGTTTTCGAAGTTTAATAAACAGAACAGGTTTAATTAAATACGATGAACATTTTTATAATAATCATATATATGTAGATAGGGATAGGGTAAATCTTTACATCTACTTTTTTATATCCATCAGTATGCTTTCTCATATTAACGTTTATTTTGTACGTAAATACATAGTAGATGTTGCACGTCTAGGTGTCTATGAACAGTTTTGAATAGTTAATTAATTGATTGATAGGCATGTATAAGGAAGGATGACAAATGTATGGAATGGATATTGAATTTAATTAATAGCATTATGATATAAGTGTATAAGAGCACTTTTAAAGCACGCGCGTTTAGATTTCTTTAAATTTACTTTTTTGGGCTGTTCCACATTTGTATTGTTTTAATTGTTTCAGTTTTTGACAAACAAATTCTTTACAAACTAAGTCAAAATTACATTAGATTTTAATTTGTTTCAGATAACGTCTATTTTGAGAGCATCAATTTGTAAAGGAACATCCCCTGGTCGAGAAAGCTTTCTTTGATCGCTGTGCCTACAAAGTATGTCTTCATCATTGGTGCCAAATATTTTCCCATTAAATATGGTTCAAGAAATCTGAGCAGTTAAATTTTTAAAGAGTGCTTTTTGTGTACTTGGGTACTCTTTACTTCACCTTCATCAATAGGAGAAGACTTATCCACAAACTACAGGCCTATGGAATTACAAACAGTGCACTTTTTTGGTTCACTGATCGCCTGGAGGATCGCTCCCATGTGACTAGAGTGAATAATGCGTCCTCAAATCCGTTTGATAGTGAGATAGAGGTGCCGCAGGGCAGTGTTCTGAGCCCCCTTTTGTTTGTGCTATATGTCAATGACCTAGACCGAGTTTTAAATTATACATTTCTAAGTTTGTTTGTGGACGATATGTTGATCTGTGTTTGCGGGAAGGATTTTAATCAGGTAGTAGATACTACGAAATCAAAACTTGACATCCTTTATAACTCGTTGTGTGTAAATAGGCTTAGGTTAAAAAAAAAGACAAAGTACATGGTTTTTTGGCTCTAAGCAGAATTGTAATAGATTTCTAGAAAATAATTATTGGATTAAGATAGATATCTAATAGCCTATTTGAAAATGCATCTAGTAATATTTAGGGGTAGTCTTGGATTCTCAGCTTAATTTTTCGTTACATGTAGATCATATTAGAAAAAAAATTGGAAAAAATAGAATTTTTTAGGAGAATAGCTGAGATTCTTAGTCACTGGAGTCGTGTTCTTATATATAATACCATTATATATCCGCATTT
>MU188807.1:0-19201 GCA_016904865.1 Pissodes strobi
ATACGTATAAAACTGATGGAGGGCCTATCTCCAGGGAGGCAGGTCGAGCTTGTGGACCTAAGTGCCAACGGCGTAGAACTTTACTTGCAGCATGTAAAAGCTAGGGGGCCTAAGTGCCAAAAATTTAAATTCGCTGTTTTTGGCACTTGGATTCTCTAGCTTTTCCACCCTTCAATTTATGATGACTAAATATAAATTACAATAATAGCCACTTGGCGTACAATACAAAAACCTATTTTCTAATCACTACATTCGCTACATTCGCCAAACGTCCTCAATTTAAATTGATACAATTTTAAATAGTTCTGCGTGGATGGGCCTTAAAGAGTTTTGTTTTTAGATACACTCATAAAAAATCGCAAGGGGCCAAGGGATATCCTCGTTTAGAAATGTAGAAATGGCGTCCCAGGGGCGCATTCATACATTAAAATTCTTGCAGTGTGTCTTGTTGCTTAGTCTTGCTGAAAAAGTGTGATTATTTCACTGGAAAATGGGCAAGTTGCAGTGCATGAGCGCTCCAAGTAATCGCATTAACGTATTTTCAGCCTCGTTATCGAAAAAAATGGGCAAAGATTCCATTTATCTAAATATTTTAAAATATCTCGCGTACAATGATGCCATGAGCAGACAATATGCGGTTTTACAGGTCTTTAAACTTAGTGGGGTTAAATCACAAAATCATGCAGGCCGCTGTATTAATATTCCTCTTTCAATCCGCTATTCCAGAGATCAATTTTAAGATCACTTCTGCACTCGTCTGGTGAGTTATACGTATTTTAATTTGAAATGTTATGGAAAAGCTCTCATTTGTACTGTTATAGCCTCAGCTTCAAAATTCAATTTGCCTTATTAAAAAATATATCTTGCATAATTAGATTATCATTTGTTTTTTTTTTCATATTTACATCATAAACACCATTTTGATGTAAATTTATGTAAAATCATTACGGAGAACCATTTACTTCACTAATTAGGGGATATACCGTTTCTCCAGCACGATAAAATGGTCTGAAAAAATAAAGAAATCTACAATATCCCCCAAGGGAATTGTTCAGATATTATGGTTTGATACCTTGTAGAATTATTCTCTTCACCCCCAATACCTGTAGGTATGCTTCTGACTTAGCCATTTAAAGACAGTAATCAAATTTTAGAATATATAAATTGAGTAACTTATTTAGCAACACTCTTATATTCTATTTAGCTTGCGATAGAAGAATTTAATCAAATTTGTTCACCACTATTCAGCCTTTATTCGCAATGCTTTATCTGTCTTAATTTCCCAAACTAGTTGCATTTTAGAAGTCGGAATTTCCGCAAATATAATTTGAGCTATTAGCTCCATCGCCTCCGCAATTTACATGGACTCAAAATACTCAAAGAGCGAACGGTTTATGGAATTATTTCTTTTGTTTTAGCAGTTTTTCGAGGTACATTGAATTAAAATATAAAATCCATTCAAATACAGAAATTAAAATGTATACTTTTGCTTGTAGGTCTAAGTTGGTCCATTGATGTAATATTGGCTACTTTTGGAATAGGTCACACTATTGCAGTTTTCCATACAGATGGGTATACACCATTCATCAGGCCAACATTAAAATTTTTTGCAACAACAGGAGCAATAAATTCCATGCTAAATAGTATATCATAAGTTATTTCATCAAAACCCTTACACTTAGACTAAATCTGCTGAAATGATCTAAAAACATCCGTCTCTGCAATTCTCTGAAATTGAAATAAATCGTAGTTATCCTTGTCAAACATAGTATTATTTGAATAGTATTCAATCAGATTTCTATCAACAGGCACAGCCATACTACTACCAATATTTCTGAAGTAATCACTAACATCATAAACATTCTTCAAATCATGTGGAATGTCAAAAAGCACCTTAGAGTGGACATTCCAGTCGGCCAGCTTTGACCATGTTTTCTTTGACTTTCCTCTAACCATTGATAGCTCAAATGCCATATATGCCTTCTTTTCACTTTTTATTGCAAATGATAAATAGTTTTCAAGGTCTAAGTAGAAATTTTTATCTTTCCCTTCTTCTTTAATTTAATTATATACTTTATTGTGTCTGTTATATAGGGTTTATATGGCCGTTTTATTTTAATGGACTTAATTGGGGCAAACATATAAAAAACCTCAGTTAGCCGAGAATTCAATAAATTAACAGAAATATCGATCGAATCCTCATGCACCAAAGAGTCAAAATCAATCCCACCCATAACTGAGTAAAAGAGATCCTCATTAAAATGCCTAAAATCTCTATATCTTAAAAACTTGGGGCTAGATTTGCCCGTTTTCATATTAAATAGAGAAAAAAGTAAGTGGTGGTCTGATAAGTCATCCATATCCATAGTACCAGTTATTATTTCTAAGTTAGTATCAGCACAGATCAAGTCTATTAAACTAATACACAACTTACTTACTCGTGTAGGCTGACCAATAACCTGCCTAACACTGTATGCCCTAAGAATAGAATTAAAGTATATCATATCTGGGCTACTATTGCAAAAAAAATCTATATTTAAATCCCGCGTCAACAGAAGATAATCGTATTGTGGAGTTAATATTGACAATATTGATTCAATACCGGTAAGTTGCTTATAGCTAACAGAGGGGGGTCTATAAATTATTCCTACCAAGTAACTAAAACCCTTCAACTTAACAGCTAACCAAATGTGCTCAATATCAGTAGATACATTACAGAATGGTGTGTCAATAACAGAACAAGACAAAAAATTAGCAACATAAGCGCAAACTCCACCTCCCCTAGATAGACGATCTTGTCTAAATAATTGAAAACCTGGAACATTAATATAACTATCTGGATAATCTTTAGATAACCAAGTTTCAGTCATAGCGAATATATGAAAATTCTCCTTCAATAAAAATGTCTTAATCTCAGCAAATGATGGAATTAGCGATCGTATGTTTAGGTGGGCAAGATAAAAAAGATTATCAGCTAGGTCAATTGGAGAACGGTCTGTGTTGGACACAAAAATCTTGAGAACAAGAAGTTACATTTACTTGGGAAGGCTCTGTAGATACAATTACTTCAGCCAAAGTGTCTGGCATACCAGGAAGAAAGACCTCATCATCTGAGAGAATATCTACATTAATTGAATTCTCATTCATTGAAGGGTTATGTACCACACAGTCACCTATCTTATTAAAATTATTATCTAAATTATTGCTCATATTAATAAACTTCAAATTCTTAATTTTAGGTCTAAATATACAAGTTTAATCAACTCTCCTATTATTTATGTCAACATATGTAATTTGTCCAGGTATAACCTTGTCAAGCCTAAAAACATATTCACTCAATCTTTGGTTAAATCTAAAAATACGCCTGTCTTTTTCCGGATTAGACTTTGTAAATGGTACAGACACTAACAATATGTTACAGTTACGTTTTAAATTTAGATCTCGAAAAGAAGGGTACTTTTTTTGTTGAAAATTGTTTATACCAGAAAGTAATATAAGAATATCATCCTTACTAAGATCTTTACAAAAACTAGGTAAACTATCTGTAACTTGTTCACTCAATGCATATGGTTTAACAAAGGTTTGAACCTTAAATTGATTAAAATAAGAGTATCTATCAACATGCTTTTGAAATTATTTGTCGCCAACTATTTGGCAATTTGGACCTTTCTGAATTTTGTTATAAAGTGGGCTTATTTAGAACTGATATATCCGCGATATTTTGCTTAAGCATAATTATCCTTACTTTATTCTGGTAGCATTTCAGTTGCCACTTCATGAGTGAAAGTACTTGTGAAGCGGAAGGGGAAAAAACCATTTTATTGATTTTATCTGCCTGCCGGTTCAAGTGACGCGTCACGGACTACAGTGTTATCGAACTGAGCTTTCTAAATATACGTTTCTGGAACAGGTGGTTTAGATTTCTGCCATTGTCATTTTTTATGGGAACATGCGTCAGGAGAACGTGAACAAAGTTTTGGTAACTCTGCCTATTGAGATGCAAATAAAGAGAACATGAGTTCGCGGTTAGTCAGGCAGTGACGTTGACCATGAGGTAAAGAAAATACCATGGTACAGAAATAATAGTTGTTAAACTAATTATGTACTTTTATGGTCAGTTCAATTATTAAAATTAAGCAGAATTTAGTCAAATATTGACGAGAAAGCCGTTGTTATGTGTGACGTGTGGCATGCGGCAAGTATGAGATTCGCTAATGCGCACTGGCAAGTGAGATCCTATGGAAGGTTTGTGCGTAGCTTTACTTGCAGCATCTTCACGATTAGAATATCGAAAGACACTCTCCAAAAGATGGCCATTGACAGTAGCAGTGTGTGTCAGTAGAACAATTTGTAACGATGTTACTTAATTTTTCTTATATTACAGAGCGTAAGCCTAATTAATTGTTGTTAAACCGTATCTTTGGTATTTGGTGTCATAGAAACACCATTCGTTTTGGTAAATTATCGTAAAAATAATATATACATTACTATCTTACTGAAAACCGCGCGAAAATACAGGAAAAGACTTTCCGCAATTTACCCAAAGTTTTCCTAGTATCAGTAGTACGCACCGTACCGGCGGCGGCGAGCCCCACTTCGCAAGTTCTGAGTACCGCGCAGGCCTCATCATATAAAACCAGTTGTACCGCAGTAGAACGGGCAGTCAGTCCGGAGTCGAGTCAGTCGGCAGTCGAGAGGCAGTCTAGCACCGAGCAAGCAGCATACCCCACCAGTAGGAGACCGACCGACCGAGCAGGTAAATATCCGTCGTACCGTATTCCTGGTCCATGATCCTTTCCTATTGGCAAGTGGAGTAATCCCGGCCATCCTGCCTTGGCAAGCGGAGTAATCCCGGCCTACCGTAGTATTCCCGGCTCCCCTATTGGCAAGCGGAGTAATCCCGGCCATCCTGCCTTGGCAAGTGGAGTAATCCCGGCCATCCCTATTGGCAAGTGGAGTAATCCCGGCCATCCCTGCTTGACAATCCCGGTTGGCAAGCGGAGTAATCCCGGCCATCCTCCCGTAGTAATCTCAGCTCCCCTATTGGCAAGCGGAGTAATCCCGGCCATCCTGGCTTGGCAAGTGGAGTAATCCCGGCTAAGTATCCTTCCAAACTAAGTCCATCCAGGAACCGTTCTGCTGAACCGACCGTGGAGCTATTGAGAACCGTATACCGTATTTATCGTAGGGCTTCCGTACCGTATCTACTGCCACACGTACCGTAGGGCTTCCGGACCGCTACAGTTCACCGTATCTAGTACCGCACTTACCGTAGGGCTTCCGTATCGCTACCGTTTACCGTATTTACTGCCATATTTACCGTAAGGCTTCCGTACCGCTACCGTTTACCGTGTTTACTGCCATATTTACCGTAGGGCTTCCGTACCGCTACAGTTTACCGTATTTACTGCCATATTTACAGTAGGGCTTCCGTACCGCTACCGTTTAACGTAATTGCTAACATACTTACCGTGGGGCTTCCGCACCGCTACAGTCTACCGCGCGATTAGAGATTTCGGTTCTTTTACTACCGTTTTGAGTTTTGAGTTTTCTTACGTATTACCGGGTTGGGTCGCTTAGAATAAGTTGTCTGATACTTTTAGCTATAAGAAAGTTAGGTTTATACTTACTGTCGGATAAACACGACCATTATTTTGTTTACACGGAGTGTTTCATTTACCAGGGACCGATTCCGATTATTTAAAAACCGAACCTTGGACAACCGTTTCTCCACTGTCTAAAGGCTACCCGATAGGCGAACAGCGATCCCCTTTGTCGCTGTAAATATCAAAGGGGGGCGCCCGAGAAAACCGATATACAGGAGGTCGCAAAAAGTAAGTAAAGGGCGCCGTTACAAATTTTATTATTAAATAGTTTTTTGGAATCTTCTACTAAGCGTACTTCGAGCCTCAGGCAGTACCTATTGTTACCTATAGTGTACTACGTAATTAGTAGTTTGATTTTCTTCTTTTTTCAGATTTATCATTTAGGATTTATCAAAGCTATGTCTCCTTTATTCGTTTAAGGCATCTTAGCTGATATCAGCGTATCAGAGCAGATTAAAAAAAACTTTAACAGGTAAACTATTGATTGTGTGTTTTATTTTCTTTGCCTCTAAATTTTCCTAGCTTTGAGTTAAATATGTTAATGTTTTCCAGGTTAATTTCGCCATGAAGAATCCTTGTAGTAATAGTAAGTAATATTATATTTTTATTTTGACTTCAACTTAACTTCAACAGGTCAAAATACTTTTTTAGCAAAATTCACTATTTGATTATGGCTTTAGATTATCATATTTTTGATTTCAAGGTGTTTTAACCACAATTTTGCTAATTGATATTGCGTCCTGGCGGCCACAAGAAGTGTAAAAGGCACATGATCATGATTTGGGTATTTAAGTAATTAATTTTTATCTATTCGTATGTTCTAGCCGGTAATTATTTGACGGATAATTATAGATAATTAATCTATATATATTGTCTATTTTATTTGATGCATAACGGATAAATTATTTTGCCTACCACAATTGGTAATGTCTTGTATTTCAATTATTTGCTAAGTTTCTTTGATATAACTGATGTCTTATTTTCTATTGCAATTTACTATTTCTTTTTGTTTGGGTAAGTAGTTAGGTAAACCTTTTGCTGTATCTTTATCTTCTGATAACAAGAAATTTTGCGTTATTGCAGCATTAGACTAACATAACAATTTAATTGGTCTTCAGGTGAGCAATCGCAATAAGCAATTCATTCACATGTGGAGCTTAAGCTACGGCGAGTTTCAAACAACATCTTGGCAATTTTCGGACTTGTACCAGCTACAACTTGGTAGCACTTAAAAATAAATTCATTCACATTTGAGCTAGGGCTCAATTTGCACGCTTAAAGACGGCTCCTTCTGGTCTACGGACCCTTAATTTTAAATTATCTTTTAATCTTGTTCACTTCCAGTTCCTTCGAATCTGAGATGAAGGCAAATGAACCGAATTTGAAGTTGACGATGTATCTTAACTTTTGTTTAGCTAAAATGATTTAAATAAAAACTGAGATTATAGGTCTTTCTGCAAGCTTAGAGATACACTGTCTGTATTGCATTTCTTCTGTAGAGACTTATTATGGAAGGTATATTTTTCAGCATTATGGATTGGTTTAGATTAGTTGCTATTTAGTTAATTCTGCTAATGGTCGATATATGTAGGTGCCAATGTTGACTTTCCACAGCAAGATACTTTTCCATTGTATATGAGTTTGTATAAACTAAAAAAAATATATTTGTAATATGCACGCTCCTCTATATTATCTAAACACATTTCCGGATTTTTAGACATATTCCTCCATTGCAACTTCAAGAATTGTTATCCTGCATACTACTGGAGCAGAAATTAGCCACAAACTTCAAATTGGTTTTAATATTAACGGTTTTTAAAAATTATTCTTCTCATAAAAGCAATTTAAGCGCAAGATTTATTCTAATTTACATTCAAATTTTCAAATATCATTTTGCAATTTAAAATATTTAAGGGTAGCAGTAGTTTCGGTTAATGTACCAACTGATACAGATAAAAATAGCGCGACCGAAAATGGTAATCAATTATTCGCCTAATTGGTTTATTTTGCTGCTAGAATAATTAATATTTTTTACTGTTAATTACGGGAGGATAAGCCATAGAATATAGCAGTCAGGTACTTAATATTAGTATGGTAGTTGTTATTTTTATAAAAAATTACTAGTAATGCAATATTTGGTAAACTCGAAAAATTAAAAATATATCCAATTGTACTCACAAGACGCCAATTTTTTATTTTGAATATATTAAATAAATTCCCAAAAAATTGTGTTAAAGATTATGTTTTACCCAAATTGAAAAATTACCATTTTTTTTTCTCAATATCACTGAAACTTTTGAATTGGCTACGAACCTTAATTAGTTTTTTAAAAGTCATGTTCATCATCGATTGATCGGTGATAAGAGTTGAAAAGACGTGTATGATATTAATAATGCGATGATTGAAAGTTACGCTGGCCTAGATTAAGCAAGTCTTAATGTGCATTTTGCAGAGTAATCAGCAACGATGTACAGGGTCTTTGATTATATATGTAGGTATGTATTTACATAATATCAAGTTTTGTTGTTTACACGCGTGTTCGATGGCTCTACGTTTTATCTAATTTTCGATGGGAAATAGTGGTCAAAATTAGTTGTTTCTTTTGCAAGTTATAAATCTCAATGAGCTTATTCTGATTTTCGAATTAGTGATTTCCCAAAAGTTAAAATTAGCAAATAATTCAAATTTAAAGTGAAGACAATAGAGTACAATACAATGTTTTGCTAAATGTTTTTTTTTGTCGAATCCGAATGCGAGAAGCGATAACGTCGACTCATATCAACAAACGGAGAGTTTTCGTACGGTTTACGCTAGAAGCGTTACTTAGTGTCCTAACAAAGACAATATGGATCGCGAGGTGTGTGTGAGTTGTCATCGCGAAATTTTTGCTAATAGACCGGCAATCGAGTGTTCCGAATGTTACCGATGGTGCCATAAGGGCTGTTCAGGCCTAACAACAGCAGAGTTTAATGAATTCAACAACAAAATTAAAAAACAACGCAAACATAATTGGATTTGTTTGTCGTGTGAAGAAAGTAGAGTGAGTCGGCAAACGACTTCGTTCACCCGACGGTCAATGCTTGACTTACCTAAAAGTCCGGAGAATTCAAGCACTGCGGCAGCGACCACTGTGACAACACCGAAATATAAAAGTCCGGTTATGAACACAAGCGCTATGGACGCAACAACGGGGACAATACCAAGGCCAAACCCTACAATATTACCAGACTTTAATCGCGATGTATGAAATCTTTTGAATAGGAGGGATGTTGACATTAAGGATGTAATTATTTTGATACAACAGCTACATGTGCAGTTGTTTAATGCTATCTCTGAACAAAATACAACTACCCAAAATATCCTACAAGAAATGAAGAATTCCCAAAATGCTACTATTTCACAGCTTCAATCTGAAATCTTAGTTCTTAGAGAAGAGGTAGAAAGCCTTAAAGCTGCCAATCATCAAAGTGCAGGCGACAAAAATTCTAACGGTGCAGAAAGTCAAGTTAATATTTTAACAGAGATGCAAGATAGAGGTGCTAGAGAGTCCAATGTGATGTTATACAACATCCTAGAAAGCAGCTCAACGGATAAGCAGTCTAGAATAAACCATGACACCTCAAAAGTAACAGAGGTACTAAACACCATTGGAGTCACCCCAGAATCTATCAAGGTTATTAGAATTGGCAAACAAACCACCAATAAAGTTCGTCCAGTCAAAGTGATTTTGCCCAATAAAAACCTTGTACGATCATGTCTAAGAAACAAACATAGATTAAAGGACACCGGTTTTGGTCTGGGACCAGATTTAACCAAATTGCAAAGAAACCAATATAATAAGCTAAGAGACGAACTGAATTTAAGAAAAGCCTCTGGTGAAGCAAACCTGGTCATCCGATTCAAGCTGGGTGTACCAATCATTACCACAGTTCAACCTAAGAATCAGGGTCCCGAACCAAAAAACGATTAAGCTGCTATTTTCAAAACCTTGGCGGAATGAGAACAAAAATTCTAGACATAGGACATGCCATCAATTTCTGCAATTATGATGTTGTGATATTTGTTGAAACTTGGCTGTTCAGTGATATTAATAGCAACGAGATGGGTGTGTGTGATTTTAACATATATAGACTTGATAGAAACAGTAAAACAAGCAAAAAGTTGCGTGGTGGAGGAGTCATGATATGCGTAAGAAAAACATTAAAATCTAGAGCTATTTCTGTAAGTTGTGAGTTAGTTGAACAACTATTCGTATGTGTCCAATCTTTAAACAGTAAATGTATGTTTGGGTCATGTTACATTCATCCAAAGTCAGATATGTCTCTTTATGTTTCACACTGTGATACGGTGGAGAGTCTTGTTGAGCGATACCCAGATTATAAGTTTATTTTGACTGGCGACTACAATATGCCTGATGCACTCTGGATAAACTCTGGATTGTTGGTCGATTGCTTACCTGACTCTCCAGCTGTCATAGTTTTGGGCAGCTTTTCGTATTTAAATTTGAATCAGATAAATAACATACCAAATCAGCATGGTACATTTTTAGATCTATTTTTTTCGAATTTTTCAGATGTTAATGTAACATCTGCATATGATAAACTGATAGAGGATTGCTTTCACCACATTTCATACTGTATAGATATACCTTTTGATAACTGTTAAACCCTTAGATATGATGCACAGGGTGTCCCATTTTCGATGATATTACGGGGTATCTCACTTACGAGTAAAGATAGAGAGTTGCGGTTTTCGCAATACTGTGCTACTTTTTTGTGAAAAGAACGATGGTATAAACAAAATTTTCATAGCCCGCTTCGTTTCTGAGATACAGGGCGAAATTGAAAATAATGCATTTTGGGACCCCCCTCGTATCTCCGTTATCCTTTAACATATCGCAAAGCTAAAAAAATGCTCTTATACAGTTTTTGACGTAGAATCCAGTGGCGTGATCAGATTTTTGCTGTGAGCTGTCAATTTTTAGCTATAAATCAAACTTATGTTTTTTTTAATGGAACACCCTGTATGTTTTTGTTTCATTTGATTGGAAATGTTATAAGCTTTATAAAAATATATAATACATTATATGTATTTTAAATAATAAGCATAAAATTCATAATTTCACAAAATGTGGCTCGATACAACACTCTTATATATATATTTTTTTTAATGTAAAACCCTGTCTATTTTTCTTACGTTTGAATGGAAATTTTATAAGCTTTATATAAATATATAATACATGATATGTATTTTAAATAATAAGCCTAAAATCCATAATTTCACAAAATGTGTCTCTATACGACACTCTTGATGAGTATAGTATAAGCATTGTCTTTTAAACAACGGTATAAGTATTAACAGGCAGAGACTATTAAGAACAATGGAATGGTAATTTTTTATAGGCAAGACCTTTCAGTGGCAAAATTTATATTTTCTGTGTAATATTGTATTTTTACCATGGCTCAAAATGAAAATTATCAATATTTTTAAAAATATGACATGTTAGTCTGCTTTATACAGAGCAATGAAAACTTCCGTAAAGCTTCTCAGCTATATTCCAATAAGTTTGTTTGAACATTTATTTACCTTTTGACTTATTTGGGATTATTTTTTAAGTATTATTTTAATTTATAGATATACCGAAAGAAGGCATCCAGATCTTTTAATGTCTTCCAGAATAAAGAAAAAAATTGGTAGAGCAAGGAACGTTGCCTCCGCCCTTACCGCTATTTTCCTTATTATACGTTTTTGGTAGCGGCCGGATAAACGTTCCATGTTCTCTTTATTCCGGAAAACAATAAATGACCAGGATG
This sequence comes from Pissodes strobi, assembly GCA_016904865.1. Taxonomy (NCBI): domain Eukaryota; kingdom Metazoa; phylum Arthropoda; class Insecta; order Coleoptera; family Curculionidae; genus Pissodes; species Pissodes strobi. The sequence continues at coordinate 11,420 of MU188807.1, forward strand.
TCTTCTTTCAGAATATCCATAAATTAAAATGATACTTAAATAAAAAATAAACCCAAATAAGTCAAAAGGCAAATAAATATTCAAACAAACATATTGAATACCTAATAGTTGAGAAGCTTCGTTTTCATTGCTCTGTATGAAGCAGACTAACATGTCATATTTTTCAAAATATTCATAATTTTCGTTTTCAACCATCGTAAAAAATACAATATTACACAGAAAATATAAATTTTGCCACTGACAGGTCTTGCCAATAAAAAAATGATCATTCCATTGCTCTGATAATCTCTGCCTACTAACACTTATAACGTTGTTTAAAAGATATTGCTTATACTATACTCATCAAGTGTCGTATAGAGATACATTTTGTGAAATTATGAATTTTAGGCTTATTATTTAAAATACATATCATGTATTATATATTTTTGGAAAGCTTATAAAATTTCCATTCAAACGAAAGAAAAATATACAGGGTGTTCCATTTAAAAAAACATAAGTTTGATTTATAGCTAAAAATTGACAGCTCACAGCAAAAATCTAATCACGCCACTGGATTCTACGTCAAAAACTGTACAAAATCAATTTTTTAGCTTTGCGATATGTTAAAGAATAACGGAGATACGAGGGTGGTCCCAAAATGCATTATTTTCAATTTCGCCCTGTATCTCAGAAACGAAGCGGGCTATGAAAATTTTGTTTATTCCATCGTTCTTTTCACAAAAAAGTAGCACAATATTGCGAAAACCGCAACTCTCTATCTTTACTCGTAAGTGAGATACCCCGTAATATCATCGAAAATGGGACACCCTGTACAGTATTACGACTTCCGTAATGCTAATATAACTGCTTTAAACGATTTTTTTGCTTCACTGGACTGGGAGACTGTTATCAACACAACGAACGTAAACGAATCGGTTGACCAAATCTATAACCAAGTATACGAGGCTTTTAATGCATTCATTCCCATAAAAATATTTAAAACAAGCAACTTTCCCTGCTGGTTCTCTCCCGAACTTAAGGAACTGATATTAGAAAAGAAAAGAGCACATAAACGATTTAAGCAAACAAATAGTTCTTATCATCATTATTCTTGTTTTTCTGACCTTCGAACCCAATGTAAGGAATTACATCAAAATTGCTATAGAACATATATCCAAAAAATAGAAAATGAGCTCCATGAAAGGCCTCGAGTCTTTTGGAAACATGTAAATAATTTAAAAAGGAATAACGACTTTCCAGATGTTATGTACATGGGCGAAAATACAAGCTCAAATGGTCAAGATTCGTGTAATCTATTTGCATCTTTTTTTAAATCGGTTTACTCCAACGAAAATATTTTGACACCATCCAACGGTGTCCAAGAAGTTATTCATATGAATAACATCGATCTGACGCTATCTAACGTTTTTTCAGAGATCTCAAACCTCCCTTCTTCTTTCTCCTCTGGTCCAGATGGAGTGCCACCATTTATAATAAAAAAAATGTGCTTTCACTCTTTCCATTCCAATACTTAAACTTTTTAGGTTGTCCCTTAACCAAGGAGTGTTTCCATCCTTTTGGAAGTATAGCTACATTCAACCGATTTTTAAGTCCGGGGACAGACAAATCATAGAGGATTATAGGGGTGTTAGTTTGCAATCTGCTATGCCAAAGCTTTTGGATAAGTTAGTATCCGTTCACCTATCATCTGTTTGTAATAGGATGTTAGTCGAAAATCAACACGGTTTTCGCCCCGGTAGATCAACAATGACCAACCTTGTAGAATATCTTGAGGATTTAAATAATGCTATGGAGAGGGGCGTCCAAACAGATAGTATTTACACAGACTACTCAAAAGCCTTTGACCAGGTCAATCATCACATGTTAGTCACTAAAATGACACTTATGGGATTTCAAGACCCTGCTCTATCTTGGTTTAATACTTTTTTAAGAAATAGATACCAATGCGTTAGAATAAATAATTACATATCTGTCCCATTTGAAGTTCCTTCAGGAGTAACACAGGGATCCCACTGTGGACCATGGTTATTTTTACTTTTTACGAACGACCTAAGTAACGGTCTCACATCCCCTCACTTGTCATTTGCTGCAATTCTATCCAAGACTCAGAAGCACTTCAGATGGATATAAACACACTAGCAGAGTGGTCACGCATAAACGGACTACATCTAAATCCTACAAAATGCTCTGTTATTACATTTTCTAAAAGCAAAAACCTAAGTCGCTTTATCTATGATTTGAACGGCAATGAGTTAACACGAACACATCAGGTGAAAGACCTGGGGGTAATTCTTGATGCGGAGTTAAATCTTAAAGCCCACATTAACGCAATAGTTGGCAAAGCCTTTAAACAGCTTGGATTTATTCTACGCCAATGTAAAGATTTCTCTCCATATATAATTAGAACATTATTTTTGAATTTTGTAAGACCTTGCGTGGAATACGGATCGATCGTTTGGTCGCCACATTATGCGACACATATTAAATCTATAGAAAGAGTCCAACAAAAGTTTTTTAAATCTTATGCATTTAAGCTAGGTGTAGATATTTTCAACTTGGAGTACACCGAAAGATGTAGCCTTTTAAACTTACAATCACTGGAGGGTCGTAGGTGTCAGCAGGAGCTGGTTTTTGTCTACAAATTGGTAAATGGTCTGATTGATGCTCCAAACCTCCTTAAATTACTTAATTTTAATGCCCCAGGTCATACACATAACACTAGAAATGTCTCCCTTTTTCGTTGTCCGTTTCATAGAACAAACTATGGCCTTAACAGCCCCATGTCAAGAATGCAAAAACGATAATTGTGATATCTTGCATTTGTCTGCATCCCTGCGAAAGTATAAAAATGTTTGTTATAACATCTATAAGTGAAGCACTTGTTCAGGCTTTTTTGTCTTTTTTATGCTGCATAGTATATTGTTATGAGATTATAATGCTGAATTATTATGTATATGTATAATTGTATAAAACTAGTAAGTGTGTTATTACCTATTGTTTGTAAAAATGGTGTTACCGTTGATAAATAAATAAATAAATATTTAGGTGGCTCCTTGAGCCTGTATTTTTGAAGATAAAAAAAAAAGTTTTACACAAAAATTGTAGGCTTTTTCTATATTATCTTTTGAAATTATGAGGAAAAAATATCGCATCATAAATAAAAATATAAGCAACATCATTTTTTTTTAATTATGCGTCAAAACGAAAAATCTTTTTCAAATATAATATATATGTTGATGATATTTTGGTGAGCCATTTTTGATATATTTTAGCTTAAATTATAAGTAAATTGCAACAAAACGTAACAATGCTATTGTCTCCATGGATTTCCTAATATCACTAGAAACTTTTTTGCAATTTATTTATAATTTCAGCTAAAGTATCTCAAAAATGATCACCCAAATATCATCAACATATATATTATATTTGAAATCAGAAAAAAAGATCTTTCCTTTTAGCGCATAACATACAGAATGTTCCATTTAAAAAGTTGAAGTTGCCTATATTTTTCGATTTTTTGATGCTATATTTTTTTTCCTGGAAATTTCAAAAGTTAATATGGAAAAAAACATACAGTATTTGTGTAGAACAAATTGCTAGTAGTAATAGTGGGGAGACCCCATAACACTCGACGGCATGTTCCATCGGGGTCTGAAGATATCACCATGTCTTCAGCAATGAGAATATAATCAAAGACCCTGTACGCATGCGTCGTCATGATATTTTTAGTAAATGGAAAAAATCCGAAGATTTGGGTTGGTTTAATATAGTAGCCTATAAATTGAAAATAAAACGTACGTAAAGAATAAAATATATTCAAATAAGTACAAGTGACCTTAAAGCAATTATCCTTACTAACAAAATCACTAATCATCGACCCGTTCTCTTAGGAATTCCTTTACCTAGCATTTTAGAAGAACAATCTACCACTAACCTAGACAAAAAATATCTAGATGAAAACAAACTTAAATTGAATCTTGAAAGTGAAAATTGGAACTGTGTTTATAATGCAGTAAACCTTGATAATGCCACTGAAATTTTCTTATCGTGCCTACAACATCATATAGAAGTTTGTACAACGACAAAAAATATAATAGAAAAAAAGTAAAAAAAAAACCCTTGGATTACATCAGGAATTTTAAAGTCTATGGAAACTAAACATGAACTTTACAAAAAAATGAAAAAACATCCTGACATCTTAAATTATTCAGAACAATTTAAAAAATATCGTAACAAGTACAACGAGGTAGTTGAGCAGGCATATATTACTTATTATAAATCCAAAATGGATAAAAACTTAAATAGATCTGACATACTTTGGAAAAACGTAAAACGTATTCTAAACAAAAATCAAATTCAGAAACCCGGTATAAAGAGCATTGACATAAATGGGCAAATTGTAAGTGACAAAAAACTCATAACGGAACACTTTAATACACATTTTAATAAAATCGGGAAAGAAATGGCGAAAAAAATAAAAATAAATAAAAACATCAATTTCACTATACCAAGATTAAATCAAAGCTTATTCATGTTTCCAACAAATGAAGCGGAGGTCAATAGAATAATGTGTACACTAAAAAATGGAAAATCAACAGGCCTCGACAACTTACAAAGTGAAGTATTAGAGGATTATAAACAACTTTTACCGGAGCCATTAGTTTTCTTGATAAATAAATGTCTAGAACTGGTCATTTTCCAAAAGTGCTAAAAAAGCTGTGATCAAACCAATTCACAAATCAGGACCAGAACAAATTATTAACAACTATCGACCAATATCTATCCTAAGTTCTGTTAGTAAGATTTTTGAAAAAATAATAAAGGACCGAGTCGTTAATTTCTGGAACAAACGCAATATACTGTCACCTCATCAATATGCGTTTAGGGAGGGTGCTTCGACTGAGGATGCTTTGGCCGGGCTAGTTGATACTATTTTCTCGAGTATAGATAAAGGAGAAAAAATTATGTGTGTCTTTCTGGATTTGGCCAAGGCATTCGACACCGTCGATCACGCTATTTTAAAGAAAGTTCTAGAAAGAAATGGTATAAGAGGAGTTCCACTTAAGCTACTTGAGAGCTACATGTCACAAAGAACACAGTGTGTGGAAGTTGAGGGCCATCAAAGTACAGAACTTCCCACAGAAATAGGTATTCCTCAAGGAACTGTCCTAGGGCCCATTCTGTTTAATATATATATAAACGGCTTATTCCATATTGACTCTTCTGGGGAAATACTTTGCTTCGCGGATGATTCAGTTTTGATTTATAAAGGAGGGTCGTGGAAATCTCTGAAGAAAGAGGTGGAAACTGATCTAGGTAGGGTCTTCCAATGGTTTACTAATCAAATTCTAACAATAAATGCAGAAAAGACATTTTTTATGCCCTTCGGCTGTTATTCCGACTTCCTACCTAAATTCCAAGAAATAAATATTAAAGTTATCGAACAAATCCAAAAAGTTAAATCAACTAATAAAATAAAATATCTTGGAATCATACTGGATCCTAATTTGAGATGGACAAATCATGTGTCTCATGTATCCAATAAGTTAAGATCCTTTACTGGAAAGTTTAAAGAGTTGAAAAAATATGTTGATGTAAACTGTCTTAAGACCTTATATATGTGTCTTATAGAACCACACTTAACGTACGGAGTATTGGTGTGGGGTGGTGCGTTAAAAACAAATCTTAGACCTCCGGAAATTTTGCAAAAATGGATAATTAAAATTATTTTCGGTAAAAGTAAAAAATATCCTTCCAATAAACTTTATCAAGAGAGTGGTATTTTTGATTTAAGGCAATTATTTGTTAAGAGTATAGTGCTTAGACAATTAAAAAAAAAGGATACCCTTACGACTATTGAACACTCGCATGATACCCGAGCAAAAAACAAACCGGTTCCCTGACCAAAGTACGCACAGCTTTGGCACAGCGTTCGTTCAAATACATAAGCCCAAAGATTCATGCAAATCTACCTGATGAACTAACTAAAACGACAACGCTGAGAGGTTTTAAGAGAGAACTTAAAAATTTGTTACACAAACAGACTAGACTCAAGATAGAGCAAATTATAGAGGCAAGAAATTAATTTTGTCAAACCACAACTGGAATACTTTCTTTACTTAACGTGACCGTGATCTTAATCTAGCAAAAAACATTAAAAAATCTAAATTTGGTTTTGTAACCTTTTCTTCGTGTTTATAAATCTAATGTACTTGATATTCTGTAAAATGTCGGGAATATTATACCTACATGTTGAAATTATTTAATTTAGCTATTTTGCTGTTTGTTTTTTTTAGCTTTAGGTTACTTTTAACTAATTATCAAAGAAAAAATTATAATTTATTATTAAACATTATACTAAGTAGTTTTATGATTATTGTACTAACTATGAAATTAAGTAAAAAATATGTGTCTATGGTATTCAAATCTCCACTAACATGGGCTTCCTTTTGTGGATAACTGTTTGTTTATTTACATTTATACAGTGTGTCCAAAAAAGTATGCAACATATGGGAAACTTCTTTATTATTGAATTCTCAGAAAATTTTATTCTTCAAAAAAGTTGGTGCTTGCCCTAAAACAGTAAACGAGTATTTCAAATTTTACGTACTGCTTTTAGTGCGGACGCAAATGTCATTTTTCCGAAATCGCCTCAAGAGTAAAGTACCGTAATTTATAAAGATACAGCAAAATCTTATAAGGAAAAGTTGTTCCAAATTAAAAAGGTAATCTAAATATGAAATTTGAGTTAAGTACTTCAATTTTTAATTTCCTTTTTTTTTCTCGATTTTTTTCTCAAACGTTACGCCATCGGTGAATGCTTTGTTCTTTTGTTATTAGTGTACTTACCAAGCAACTTTAAAATTTATTTAAAGTAGACATTAGTTACATAGTAGCATAATGTTTCACTTTTTACAGAGATAAAGGCCAGTTTAGGTATCAGTGTGTTGCAAACACATTTAAAAAATTTTAGTCCACAATAATTATTACAAAATACAATTGGAATGACTGACTTAATAATAATTAATTTCATATGTCAGAGCGAAGTAAATATATTGCTATTTATTTGTTTTTATTCCAAATGCATGGCCTACTCTTCAAGACCAAATATTTTATATGGCTTTTTAGGATACTTGGGCATATTTTACTCATCGGATGCAAAAGATAAATAAATTATTAGTTGTTTTACATGAAATGAAAAGAGTTGGGTATATTCATGATTTTGAGTGGAAAAAATTTTGAATCAAAAGTGTTTAAATGTGTTTGCAACACACTGATACCTAAACTGGCTATTATCTCTGGAAAAACTGCAACATTATGCAACTATGAAACTAATTTCTATCTTAAATAAATTTTGAAGTTGCTTGGCAAGTATACTAATAACAAAAAAACAAAACATTCTCCAGTGGCGTAACGTTTAAGAAAAAATAGAGAAAAAAAAAAGAAAAATTAAAAGTTGATCTACTTAACTCAAATTTCATATTTGGATTACTTTTTTAATTTGGAAGAACTTTTCCTTATAAGATTTTGCTGTATCTTTATAAATTAAGGTACTTTACTCTTGACGCGATTTCGGAAAAATTACATTTGCGCCCGCACTAAAAGCAGTACGGAAAATCTGAAATACTTATTTACTGTTTTAGGGCAAGCATCAACTTTTATCAAGGATAAAATTTTCTGAGACCCCAATAATAAAAAAGTTTCCCATATGTTGCATACTTTCTTGGACACACTGTATGTGTTTTTGTATTTAAGATTTTAAATTGTACAATTGGCTAAATA
>MU188807.1:19601-58400 GCA_016904865.1 Pissodes strobi
GGCGACCAGAAAATGTCACAGAAGACAATGAGAGCCTTTTTAACATAAATATAGAAAAAAAAGCCATAAGTTACAAATTAGGGTTAGCAAGAGATTACGTCATAAAGAAAGATAAGGTAGAAACTATAAAAATAAAATTAATGGAGGAAATCCAGGAAAAAGAGATAACAGTCTGGAGTTGCAGATATAAGTCAGACTGGTTAGCCTCTAAAAGACTGACAATACAATCACAAGAATATACTAATGGCAAAAAATATTCCTAAAAGTACGCGGAAGCGCAAGGGAACCAATCAAACTGTATGAAGAATCAATAATAGCTTACTTAGAAGGAACAGAGCCAGATATAAACCCTACCTTAAATCTAAGTATGCAATGCCAGGAAGATGATGATAACGTAACATTAGCAGATCACAACTTAAATAACATTACCGATAAAGAAACTAAAAAAGCATTAGAGGACCTTCTAATAGAATAAAATGACGTATTTGCGAATACAGCGAAACATATGGGCAGAACAGATCTAACAGAACACAGACGTCGGGAAGGCAAAACCAGTAAAAAGCCGACCATATCGTGTATCTCAGAAAAAAAATAAAGGCCATTGACGATCAAATAAATGAAATGCTAGAAAGTAACGCCAGACGTCCCTGTCATTTCCCCTGGGCAAGTCCTGTGGTATTAGTTAAGAAAAATGATGTAAAAACAAGATTGTGCTGCGATTATTGAAAACTTAATAAATGTACGAAGAAATCTAATTGGCCTTTACCGGAAATAGACGACATCCTAACGTATCTAGGAGATGTCAAATATTTCAGTACCTTGGATTTATTCTTTGGCTACTGGCAGGTGCCAATAGAAGAAAACTCAAAACAATATACAGCCTTTGTAGCGCAAGAGCACGGATCATATGAATCTATCGCACTCAGTTTTGGACTTTGCAACGCCCCGGCCACATTCCAAGAGCTAGCAGACAAAATATTTTGGGATATGAAATGGAAGGAAGTATTGATATATCTAGATGATATCATTACTTTTTCACGGTCAATAGAGGAACACATCCAAAAACTAAGAAGTCTTGAAACGGCTACGACAAGCCAATCTAACACTAAAACCTAATAAATGTGAATACCTTAAAGAACAAATAAGAATTCTAGGATTGGAAGTAAGTAAGGATGGCATCCTCCCAGACGACGACAAAATCGTTTGTGTACAAAACTTCTCAACACCCAAAAAAGTGAAGGACGTGCAAAGCTTTATAGGGTTATGCAATTTCTATAGGAAGTTTATAAATAACTTTGCAACAATCGCGCGCCCTTTACACGAATTAACGAAAAAATCCACAAAGTTTATATGGGGACCTAATTAATAAGACAACAAAACGTCACAAATGAGAAAATATAAGATAGGATTATAACACTGTTAATATAACTTGTAAAACAGTCTTTCTTTTGTTACATGTATAACTAGCAGTAGAAGAACCCACTGTAGTATCCACTAACAAAGAGCGAGTCAAACCATACGAGAACTTACGACTGACTGCATGGGAGACTACAAAATGAAATGCAAATGGGTGGATTTAAGCCAGAACAAGTCCACTGACGAAATATATAATAAATTATAGTAAAATTTTGTGAAATGCGATATGTCTTCGCGAATTGCGGTTTTTTTCTCTCTTCTAAAGCAAAAAAGTTTAAATAAAACGTTGGGGACCAACATTATCAGGGAGGGGGAATGTGTGAACTACTAAAAAGCATAAACCTACTAATTAAATATCACCCTGTTCTAAGTTTGAACTTGAACTTGCAAAATGTTATATAAACAGTCACAGTTAATTATAAACAAATACAGCTTTCGACGGGAGCGATTTTAATCCTTCACGTTGCAGTAATCAGCATTTTGTAGCATATAAATACGCAGGCAAATGCCAAATTCACCAGGCTTTCGGGTCTCTCCCAACTTCGCTCAACCTAGCTGGGTATAGCACACAGGTGCGTACACTTCTAGTTGTTCTTTCCCACAACCTTAATATCTGTGAACACCTGGACATAGGTCCAGGGTGATCAGGTTCCTACCTAACCTAGATGTATGTGTGCACGGCACTTGGTGGATTCTAAAAAGTAGCGGCACTCGAATCTATGAGTGAAGTATCAAAATTTCCAGTAAGGGGATTTTTGCGGATTTTAAAAAATGCAGTGCCTAAGAAATCTGTGACAAACTTAAATTAGAAACGCTAAAAGACTTACCATATAAATATCAAAACAAATACCTAAATAAGACACTACCCAAACTAACCCAGCTCACATAAACGATATCAAAAAAACAGCGACCAAGAGCCTAGAAACGCTGTGAACTAAACCTCCCTCGAGAAGACATGCATCTAGTATTAATTGCGTATAGTGTAAACTCTTAATTCATCTATAGACAAAAGCACGCATTTATTAATATACAGTAAACGCTGTTAAGTTGGTTTGTAAATAAACTTGTTATTGTTTTTATCAATGTGTCTCCTTTATCATCTCTTCCCAATCTGACGTAGTGAGATCCCAAATCTAGGCTACTCTCCTGCACGCCAAGTAAGAAGTGGCGTCACAAGTGAAAAAATACAGGTCGTGCCAATATGTTAGTGCTTGGCACTAAATGAAAATGAGCGCAGCTGCCTTGAAACAAAAAAAAATATTAATTTAAGCTCAGTTAGTAACGAAGCAGTAATATTCACAACAAAATTGATAATTCTAAATTAGAAACTTGAATAGGTAATTGAATGCCCTTTCAAATTGTGTATAACATATTATTCCTTTTCATTTAAGATTATTAAGGTAAAAGTTACTCGCGCTTAGGGGCTAGAGAATATGCATTTTTAAATAAATACGGATTTACCAAATAAATTTCGACAATTAAGGTTATTTATCATCATTTCGAACACAATAGGCTAGGGGAAGTACGTTTTATTTTCCATCAAAAATTTTAACTTGCAAGCATAATTATTGTAGTTCACACCTAAAATTCTATATTGACTAGAGGAATTCTTGTTGGAATACTTCTAATTGAAATTAATCTAATGGCTTCAAATCTGGTGACTATATAGAGCAGTCAGCAGCCCACTTCCGACCAGGAAATGTTTCGTTGGGATAGTGCAAGTGGTATTGTGGAGCTAGTCATTCCTTGCTGATGCTTCATTGTAAGGCTTATTATTTTAAATTCTTAGAATGATTTTGAATTGACCCAGAGGGGTCAAATTCTGTTAGAAAAGAAGAGCCAACAAGATAGGTACCAGATAATCAGAGGCTACAAATTTAACTTTAGGTACGAACCCTATATAATATTCCAATATTTGCATCTAACCAGAATCGGATTTTCTATTATCATTTCGTTAACTAACGACTAAGCGTTTGTCACGGTCATTTTCATAAAGTATCTGCAATAGATAAATTTTATTGGGAGGAAAGATTAGCCTCTGACTGCCACGTCGATGTATTCCTAACTTTAATGTCAACTCTTTCATACTCAATATTGGATTAATGTTAAAATGACCCAAAACTGCAATCTCACTCGCTGCATTTCTTGCTGCAGCGTTCCCAGCTTTTCGCAATTTGTTCTGCATATATACTGTTTCAAAGTACATGTATAAAATACAGGAGCGTGTTGCTGACGCGAGAGCCAGAAGAAAAATTCCTATAAACATTTATCATGTTAGTTCGTCGTTTTTGAGATATAGGGTGGTGAGATCAATAAGAAAAGATAATGTCTATGTCTTTAATATTTGAGGGGCTAATATGATTCACGTATGTGTCCTTACCGGCTGTAATTGCAATAAAAGATTCCGTAAAGCTCGGTCGCTCAATCATCAGATGTTCAGAAACTTTTTCAACATCTTTCGATGCCCGGGTCCTTTAAAAAAGCTCCAACGGCAGACAAACCATTAACTACTACAACACCAACATTAGAAGAAGCTGTTATTAAGGCAATTGATGAATATCCACAAGCCAGTCCATCAAAAGTTAGTTTCGATGACCCTCAAAGAAAACCAGTTGTACCCATATTACATACATCGTGTTCAGATTTGAGGAAGTTCATAATGAGCTTTCAGAATTATTAATTGTGGTGCGATGAATAGACACACATAATAGTTGAGTCTAGGCTTTATTACCAGTCTACTTTGTAGGTGTGGATTGGTGCTGTTGGGAATGATTTGATTAGACCCCACTTCACTAAGGACTCTGATCGCAGATTCGTATAGAAGCTTTCTAAAGACTGTCTGAATTAATTAAAGAAATTCCACTTTTAATGAGCCATGGATTTTTGTTTATGCAGGATGGCGCCCCAGCGCATTTTATATTAAGAGCTCGTTCATTCCTAATCGAGCAATTCAGAAATAGATGGCTTGGTTGAAGTGCTGAATTTCCTTATCAAGTCCCTGAACGCAAACCTTATCGATTAAGACCGTTTAAAATTAAAAAATTAATAAAAATTAAAAATTTTCAAAATTTTAGGAGCGAGCCTCACTCTCGCTATGTGGTTGAAGCGGAAAATTTGCGCAAAATATTTCCCACTGAAAATAAAATGTACGTGTCTAAGCGATTGTTTTCGAAATCATGGGAAATACGCTAAAAGTAACTTATTTCCTTTTTATTGAGCCACCCTCTATAAGATCATGAGAGAATAACCTATTAATAGTAGGAGCATGGTATATTTTTAAAGCATACTAGGTGATAATAACAACTAATTAATTTATTTATAAGTATAACAACATCGCGCAGATGCTTTGAAACTCAAATGTATTATTGAGCTCAATTAATATTAACGCAATAATATTCACAACGATGCAGGCTAAGAATTTTATAAAATTAAAAAAACTAAATTTTATTGAAATTATTGATACGTAATGGTTTTGCTTTGAACTAAATGAAATTAAACGCAGCAGCCTTAGATAAAAATATATTAATTTAAGCACAATTAATAACGACGCAATAATCATCACACCGATGCAGGCTAAGAATTTGTACTAAATTATGAATTTTATTGAAACTTTTGATACGTTCTTAAAATTGTTTTGCAACTGAAAATTTTTTGCGCTTTGCACCAAATAAAAAATGTGCGCAGCTGCTTTGAAACAGAAATATATTAATATAAGCTCCACTAATAAGGACGCAATAATATTAACACCAATGCAGGCTGAGAATTTTGTAAAATTCATAAAACTAAATGAGGAACACTAATGAAATTACCGATACCGTCTTAAAATTGCAACTCACATATTTTGGCGCTTTGTATCTAATAAAAATGAATATATAAAATTCTTTTGAGAAAACCAAGAATTTCCTTTGTTTCACATAATATGCAAGTACATTTTATATCTCGATTTTTACTGCACTAAAGTTTTTTAAATATGTTGTGAACTCCAAAAATTTATAAGTCACATGTCTTCCTGTCCCACGTTTGAACATGAATTTGAAAAATGCTTTGTAAACTTACAACAGCGAGCAAATTTTGCAGCAGACTTTGTCTCAAACCAAATCTAATCATCCATTGACCATGTCTGCGTATAGGCAAAGCCCCTTTGTGCATCCTAAACCTATAACTCACACCTCAAAGTGGCAGTCAAATCCAACTCTGAAAAGGCCATCTCTGGTTTAAATCCCCAAAACCTCAAATTCTATACAAGGAAGCTGGCGGTAGCCCCCCTGGGTGCTTCTCCTAAAGTAACAAAGTCGAAGCTAAAATAAATCTGTCGAAGCTCTAAGTTAAAATAATCTGACATTTAAATCTATTGAGTGGTTAAAGTGGACTAAGCTCTGAGTGAAACCAAGTTAAACTAGTCTGCCGTAAAGACGCTATAATGGCCTAAATTAAATAGCCAAATCTAAACATAATTCAGTCACAATAAAACTCTTAAAAACTTTATTATAATCAGTGACCGAGACTCATAAATAATTCAAGTATACCTCAGCCGAAGGGATATACAAGAAATAAATTCTATTCATTGGTGCAAAAATAAAATTGTATGCTTTGCTTACTTCTCCCTGATGGGCAAAATATACATTTTGCTGCTAAGTCGAAAGAGACTAAATTATTAAGATTTTTACGCTAAAACTACTTCTTAAGTCTGAAGGGCAATTGCTTGCAAACTAACGAGCCAAACTTAATAAACCAGAGGGTGTTACAAATATATATTAATACCCATTAAAATAATGCATTCCATCGATAATTTTTGGGGCCAACCTCACCCTCGCTGGGTGGCTGAAGCGAAAATTTTTCCCAAAATATTCCCCTCCGAAAATAACATTTAGGTTTCCGAGCGATTTTTCAAAAATGGTGATTAATGCCCTAAAAGAAACTTGTCTTCTTTTTATTGAGCCTATAAGATAATGTAAGAAAAATCTAAAACATCCCCTCAAAAATTAGGGTTACGACATAATCTTGAAGAAAACAAAGATATGCCGACAGATACACAAGGATGATTCACGAGGTCTACGTCTAACCTTTCAGACATATAAATATGCTCCATTATTTCTTATATAATATATTGGACGAAAGCGTGTAGTAGATTTTTCATAAATATCTCTTATAATCGTTAAGGTTTGGACGTTATTAAGGCGTAATTCGAAATTCACTTTAGTACAGAATGAAGGAAGTATTTCTATTATAAATTTAGTGAGTTAGTCCGGAGGTGCATGCATAAATATAAACTGGGACTTTGTTATCAATGCAACTTATTAGAGCTGTATTGAATAAAACAACATCCTTCGAAAAATCTTTAGATCAAGGATCTAAAAATATATGTTGCATCCTCGATTTGTTAAGGACTTTAATGTTTACGGTTTTACATATAAAATTATGTTTTTCTGTTTTCTTTGCTTCCATATACTCCGTGTGAAATGCAGTTAGCCAATGTTTTCAGTCTGGGAGTTAAGCCCGCTATACTTGTACAATATGGTGTAATGGTATGACGGCCCTTGAGGGTGAAGGCATCGAACTATTGCTCGCTTTTTTAAAACTTTCTTTAGCATGTACTGAATGACGAAATGACTTGTCAACACTTGCATAACAAATCCCATAAAAAAGCTCTCCCCAAGCTTGCTCCTATTATAAAAAATAGAAAGGGTAGCTTAACAACGAAGTGAAAAAAGTATAGTTTTCACAAAACTTTTCTCTCGCGTTCGCACACAATTTTTTTTCACTTAGTTCATTTCTGATATTAGGAGGTGAAATATTACAATACAGACATCTAAATTGCCGAAACTTTACTCGCGACGCGTTATCAAGGATATATGACGTCTATTCTTCATGCAAGATGGTTGTGAGCTTTTCCGTCGTTCTCTTATATTTCCTGCGGAAATCCAAGCTACTAAGCTTTATGTTATCCAGTCCACGTAATATGTAATACTGTTGATGAATGGAAAAGGAATCTAGTATGGCTTCATTTTGCTACAGGAAATTTTGATGAAATGTAGGTTGTATTATACATCATGAATATATAGTGAAAAAAATGCGCAACATAGCTCGAAGTTTTAGTTATTCAGTGATGAAAGAAAAGGATTCTCGTCAAGTGAATTCATAATCTGCTAAAAATTAGAAGCATTTGGTGAGAGGTCATCCAGGCAAAATTGGAGTAATCAAGGTACAAATAATATTAGATGAATGGCAGCAGAAGATGTTTATGGATCTTTTTAGGTTCAGGTGACAGCAACGCAAGCGCAGACGTATCCAAAATAAGTGTCTTACGTAACTATATAATTTATGTGACTTATCTCTGTCATGCGCAGGTTTTTCTTCATTTATTTATATCCATGTTGCTTTGATATTAGAAAATATATAATATGGCGTATTTTAAATTACACAACTGTCATTTTAACAGATGGAGACTGGTACGGCATTTGTACGTTTTTTCTTAAAAACTTTGCTTCCTGATATTGGAAGCTAAAATATTTCAATACAGACATTCACTGCCCAAATTTTTTAACACTTTTTAATCTGTTTTTCGGCATATATTGCTTTATAATACTTGTTCTTTATCATCGACTATATTAATTCAAGCTCAATTAATAACGACGCAATAACATTCACACCGATGCAGGCTAAGAATTTTAAAAGATTAAAAATACCCTATTAAGAGTAATATTGAAATTATGGAGCGTTCTCAAATTATTTTGCGACTCACACATTTTAAAGCTTTGCACCATTATAATAAATGTTAGTAAGAAAAATGATTTTGAGCAAAAAAAAATGAGTGGTTTTTCTGTTGCAGATCTAAGAACTACCTTCTCAAAATATTTTTTCCCTCATTTTATTGGATTTCTCGGCATATATGACTTTATAGTACTCCTATCTTAGTACTATGTTAATTTGAGCTCAACTAATAACGACGCAATAATATTCACAACGATCCAGTGTAGTGTATCAAGAAACACTCGGTATTTCACAAATTAGATCTTTAAAACATCCCGACTAGCCCGAGGTCTAGACGAAGGTTATTTACATTACGCAGTTCACGTAGTGTTATTGTTTAGCTTGAATGAACGCGATACATGACACGGTCGGTCGGCAAGGCTAAGGTTAAAACCATGTTTAGTCAACCTCGTCGGTGCAATGTTTTGATACACGACCGAGCCGTGAGCCTATACCAATATAGGATATATAGAGGGAGAATACAAGACTGAGGAACATTGTTAGGTGTACGTAGATTATAAGAAGATACATCATGTAGCTTTACCATCTGATGTACTATAGTAAAAGTTTATACAGAACTCTACAGATACCTGGAGTATTTATTCGATAGTATAAAAGGAGTTCTACACCAGGCTAAGAGTTTTACAAGATTAAAAATACTAAATAAGGTATATTATTTATATTATCCACACTGTCTCGAAATAGTTTTCACATATTTTAGAGCTTTGTAGCATTATAAGAAAATTGAGTGACTAGATTTATTTTGAGCAAAACGAAATAGTTGTGTTTTTTTTGCTGCAGGTCTTCCGTCAACCTTAGAACTATCTCTTCAACGTCCAAATTTGTCAGCCCCTTATTGGATTTTTCGGCATGTACTGCTTTATAGTACTCCTACCTTTTTACTTTATCATCAACTCTATTATTTCGAGCTCAACTAACAACGACGCAATAATGTTTACACCGATTCAGGCTAAGAATTGTATAAGATTGAAAACAGAAAACGCTTAATTAAGAATATTATTGAAATTATTGACACCTTCATGAAATTGTTTTACTGAAATAAATTAATTTTTTTATTTCAATAAACGTAAAATGTTTAGCCTGCATAGGTATAAAGCTTTGCACCATTATAATAAAAATATGTAACTAGTATTATTTTCAGCAAAACAAAAAAATGTGTGCTTTTTGTGCTGCAGGTCTTTCGTCAGCCTAACGAACTTCCGTCGCAATATCCAAAACTTTCAACCCATTTGTATTGGCTTTTTCGGCATGTACTGCATTATAGTACTTGTACTTTTGTACGTTATCATCGATTATATTAATTTGAGGTCAATTGACAACGATGGAATAATATTGACACTGATACAGGCTAAGAATTTTATAAGATGAAAAGGATTACATTGTGAATATTATTGAAATTTCTGGCAATGTCCTGAAATTGCTTTTCCAACTGATATATTTTGAAGCTTTGCGCCAGTATAATTATATATGAGTAACCAAAATTATCGTGAGCAAACCAAAAAAAAATTTATGTTTTTTTTCTGCAACCTACTCGGTGTCCAATTTTTTTAGCACATTTTTATTGGCTTTTTCGACAAGGTATATTAATTAGAGTTTAATTAACAACGATGCAATACTATTCAGACCGATGCACGCTAAGAATTTTTAAGGCTAAAAATACTATATTTAAAATATTACTGAAATTATTATAATTATTTTGCAACTCACGTATTTTAAGGCTTTACATCAATGTAATAAAAATAGGTAACAAAAATTGTTTTGAGCAAAGCAAAAAGAAATTGTGTGGATTTTATGCTACAAATTTTCCGTTATATATTTGAGTTTCTAAGCACCCAAGCCAATTTAAGGATATTTGATAACGTTCGGAAACACGCCATATAAAATATCTTTCTCGTTACGCTTTCCAAAATTCAAATAATGTATTTTATAAGCTATATCGAGTGTCTATAAAGTAAATTGCCTTATAATGTCGCGAACGGCTTTTCAGCTTCAGATTCAGTTGGCAAATACAAATAGAAAGATGGAAAGATAATTGAAAAATACTGCGATGAATGAACTTTATATTGTATATTGTATTTAAACAGTAGAACTTTAAACGAAAAAATTAATCTGATCCATTTAGCTTTAATTTGTATTGAACAGATTGTGTGTTTTTAATATTTACTTTACAACTTGTCTTAAATAGAATGTCTAATTATGACCGGGTTAATATTGGACAGCTATTTAAATCGGTGTAAGATATAAGGGTATAAAACTGTTCTAGATGTAGGGGAAAGCTGTTGAAGGAAATGGAGGATAGGAAAGTTGAGTCTACTGCATTCATAATCGCTTCACCTGCTTGTATGCAGATTATGAAAGAAATTCAATTTCTGAATTGTCATACCTCATTTGCCTGGAGGCCGGAATCCTAGTACTATATATATCATTGTAATTTAAATACGATTTTAACATAAACCAAGTATAAGTATATTAATTTCAGCTTTCCTATTCCTCTATTTTCATTCGCAATATGATATCTCTATCAAAACGAATGTAGTATTGAAAAATACGACCAGCTCAGCCATTGATTATGTGATGCTTCACTTTTACGACCTGGAATCAATGTACTGAGTCATAAAACCATATCTGTCCGTTATTTTCGTTTTATTATGGACACGAGCCATGCGGCTGACATATTATTTGTAATAAATTTTCGATATTACGACGTTTTAAAACCTCGAACAACTTTTAGATCGTTTTAAAAGTATCTTTTTATAATCTATTTAATTGCATTTATATTATATTACTTGTAATATTATGTATATATAAATATCTATTTGAAGATAGTTGATCCTACAGGGGAAATAGTTCACTCTTATGAAATCTCTCTGAATACAGTTACACCTTTCCTTTGACCAGTCTTTCATCCAGATACAGTCGTTTCCGTTTCGTTTCGGAGATCATTTATTCATAGTAAAAAAGTAAATTGCTAAACTTCTTCTGCATTAAATAATTTATTTAAGCTAAAATGAGGCAAAGATTTAATGGTACCATAAAAATCTATAAATTTTTGAAAATTTCTTCAAACCACAGGATTATGTGTAGAACATTTTAGATTTAAGAAGTTAAAAGCTTTCTCCAGGGACCAAATAATTTACCCAACAGAGGATGTTGTGATATACGTTGACCGACTATGGCGCAGATTAAGGTGATGCAATTGAAGTCAGCTTTATCTGAAATATGCAAGGGCATGTAAATATTTAGATCAATAAAATTTCATGCAATTTGTGTTCAATAAGATTCGGTCAAGTTTGAAGCTAGGATTGAAAAATCAGATATTAAATATTAGTGTCTATAATCCAAATACTCCGGGCAGAGAAGCGATTGAATATGTTCTAGAAATTTTGGGAATGACGAGAAATCCAGAGCAATTAAAGAAAATGTAATGTCTAGATCTCGCTGTAAATCGTCTTCGTTTTCGGCAATTAATATGGCATCATCCGCAAAGCATAATATTTTCAGTGCCCGGTATCCCATTCTATATCCTCCCTGGGTTTCATTGACACTACTTATTATTTTATCCATGATCAGATTGAAGAGGGTGGGGCTTAGGCTATCACCTTGGCGGATACCTGATAGTATGGGTACGTCCTCAGTCAAGCCGTGCTGCGTTCTTATGCGTGTTTTGTTGTTCTTGTTGAGCTCTTCAATAACTTTTATATACCTGGTGTCGACATTATTTTCATGGAGAATTTTCAAGACGCCCGGTGGCTGCACTCTATCAAATGCTTTTGTTAGGTCCACTAAGCAGAGATACAAAGGCCTATCGAATTTCATTACTTTTTCAACTATTTGTCTCAGGATAAATATTGCGTCAACTGTTGATCTGTTGTGTTTGAATCCTTGCTGTTCTTCGCTGATATTTATTCTGTTGGTTATTCTTGTAGTCAGTATTTTTGTCAACAATTTGCTTATGCTGTTTATTATGGTTATTGCTCTATAATTTCAGGGGTCATTTTTGTTCCCTTTTTTGTAGATGGGTATTGTAATGCTCTGTTTCCACTCTTCTGGAATTCTCTTGCTTGAGATTATTTTTCAGAATTGCAGGGTTATGGTTTTTTCTAATTCTATCCCGCCATACTTGAGCATTTCGTTGGTGATGTCGTCGAAACCGGGTGCTTTTCGGTTTTTAATTTTTTTCAATGTATTGTGAACTTCATCTTGTGTTATGTTCTCTTCGTCTAGTGTTTCTTCTTGTGGATCATGATCTTCTTGTGTTTGTTTGTCATTCCCGTTCTGACCGTTATACAGACTTACCATGAATTGTTTCTCCGGTGTAATAGAGTTCACTTGTACCTCTTCGTTGATATTCTGTTTTTGATTCCTTACTACTTTCCAGATTTTCTTCTGATCTCCATACAAGTCGTTCTCCATATCTGTGGAGAATCTTTCCCAATACACCTTTTTCAAGTTCTTTATGCTTTCGTTGACCCTGTTTCTCACCACTTTGTATTCTTCGTATGCGTCTCTTGTCATTGTGATTTTATACTGGAGAAATGCGTCTTTCTTTTGTTTTGCTAGATCTTTTACGTCATCTGTAAACCAAGGTTTATTTTGTTTTCTTCCATTCATATTTACCCTTCTGACTCCAATCGCTTCCCTTGCACTGTCGATTATACCTGTTTTGATTTTGCTTCAGATTTTGTCTACGTCCTCTTCTTCTCTTACATCTTTTAGTGCCAGCTTTTCCCTTAATCGGTTGTTATATAACGCTTTCGTGGATTCATCCCTGAAGGCATCTATATTATACTGTTCCATGTACATGGGAGGTTTTTTTCTTTGTGCGATAGCTTTGCAACGATATTTACATAGTACTAGACCGTGATCCGTCCCCACATTTGCAGATGTTAGTGTTCTTACATCCAGAATTTGGCTTGGGTGCACCTCCCGGTTGAAGATAATAAAGTCAATTGCGGAGTTTTGGTTTCTTGTATTGCCATAGGTGTATTTCTGCTTCTGTTTGTGTTGGAAGAATGTGTTATTAATGCGAAGTTCGTTTTGTGCGCATATTTTTACCAGCATTTCCCCGTTGTCATTTACAATGTTTTCGTTGAATCTCTGCATCACACCTGGGATCGCCGTATTTCCTATTCTGGAGTTGAAATCACCCATTATGAGGATTTTTGATTTTCTTGGTAGAGCGTCTAACACTTCTTGTAGTTCGTCCTTCTCTGCTTAATGGTAAAAAACGCATTTTACTGACTTAGGTATTTTTAATCGCGATTTCTCGAGGGCCACAGTTGTAAGCGTTTTTTCACAAAATCAGATTCTTTTGAATCCTTAATAAAATCTATCAGAATCTTCTTTAGGCGACGGAGGGGCAGCTGTTATTATCAGCATCCTCCCAAAACCTTTCCTCATAGTGTCAGACTCTACCAATGCTCTTAAATCAATTATTTCATTTCTTTACATACAAAACAGCCTTACCATAGGAATGACCTCTAGTGGGACCAATTCAAATTAATCATTACTACTGTAAGACCAATGCAAGGGGGTTTTAAATCGGTACTTAATTTGAAAGGTGTAGGATGATAGTTTACTGTTAACGTGATACTCTGGGCACAGCTTACCAAACAATCAGCTAGCCGACCCTCCTGTCAAAGTGAAAATAAAAATCTGACGTGACCGACGCCATTTCGGGTTAAAACACAGGGCCGGGATAAGGAGTATTCAATTTTAAATAGACAGGATTAGAGTTTTGATATTATATCTTATTTTTATTTAGTTTTATCGTTGATTGGATGCAATCAACGGTTTTAGTTAATTTTTATTTCAATATTTGTGTACCTACATTCTCGCTGAACCAAAAAAATAGATATCAACTTTTTGTTTTAAATATAGGTACCTATACTTAGTTTTTTCTTATATAAGATATTGTCTTAAGCGGGAAGAAAGGAAATATAAACCACTGAAATCATAGAAATATTGATTTATTTTACAAAAATAACTATTTAAGGTATAACATAGGTTTGTTATCATATATGTATCTATATAAAACAAAATAACGGGCTCTCAAGAACAATAGGATGATCATTTTTTGAGGATTCCTCGAATGCTCTAAAAATCGTAGGTACTGCATTGTGGTTTAAACGATAAAACTGGCTGTTTGTAAACATTTTTGGCTCGAAATGGATACTGCAAAGCCTGTAGTTCTGATAAAGTCTGTCACTGTCCATATTTAACAAGTCTTCTCTTTGACTACTTATGAGCCATGTCCTTGCCCTAAGACAACATTATTATATTATACCAAAGAAAAGTAGTAGAATTTTCTTTGATTATGCATAAAAGTACACACCTCTTGTATAAATGTAAAACAACCTTTTGTAAGCGTTTTAGAGGTAGATGTATTTGAAGCTAATATTTAATATAATTTAAGGTTTGAAAAGCTATGGATATGAGTTTAAATTATGTTAATTTTGTACATGGTGGTCCTTTTAAGAGGGGCCTATACATTATCTCGAAAACTACGGGGGTTGCAAAAAAAAACTAAATACAAAAGTTGTTCCTAGTAATGATCTTTATTTTTTTGCTTGTTTTTTTTTGTATTTTTTTAATTGTCACTTTTTTATATACAGGGTGGTCAAACAAAGTTAAATTTTTTAATGAAACACCCTATATTTTATTACATTTTTGGATTCTACTTAAAATTCTCAGAATATTTGATGTAGAGATAGTACTTTCACAGCTATAAACAATTGAAAATCGGTACTTTGGCTAAGTTTCACCTTGGTAGCAAGAAGACCATTAGAGATGAAGTAAAATTAATTTCACATTCCGAGGTACCAGATTTGGTACCCATCGTACAGAACCGTACAGTACCGTTAGATAGCTCTTGAAAAGTTAAGATAGGAATGTGGAATTCAGTTTGCTCAATCTCTAATGGTATTCTTGATACCAGGGTGAAAAGTAACCAAAGTACCGATTTTCAACTGTTTATAGCTGTGAAAGTACTAACTCTAGAGGTATAACATCATACATCAAATATGCTTAGAATTTTAAATAGAATCCAAAAATGTAATAAAATATCGGATGTTTCATTGAAAAAAATATTACTTTGTTTGATCACCCTGTATATAAAAAAGTGTCGATTAAAAAATATAAAAAAAATAAAGATTATTTTATTAAGAACAACTTTTGTATTTAATTTTTTTTGCAACCCCCGTCGTTTTCGAGATAAGTTATAGGCGCCTCTTAAACGGGCCACCCTGTACAATAATTGTTTTTCTACAGCCGTGCGCAAAATAACTAATTAGTAATTTCAAATGAAATCGCAAAATCGACGAACGCCGCGGCATCCATATTTTATGCTCTAAAGCGTACATGGAAAAGAAAATTCTCACTTTTTCCGTCGAGTGTGCTATGGATAGTGATGACAACCAAAAGTATAAATAAATGACAGTCGTGCATTTGTTACAATGGATGCTGGCACTCCTGCTCTAAATATGCCCGAATATAATATGCGAAAAATGTCATTTGCAAATTTCAGAATAAGTGGAGAGAAAAATGTGCATTTAATTTAAAAAAATGCGGCTATAGAAAAAGTTCTGTGTATTTTTTGAGCGCGAAGTAGGATTGCCATTTTCGAAAGGTTAACGCGCTCCGCGGTAATATTCTTCCTCAAGCGGCAATCCGTTACTTTACGCTCTAAAAACACAAATAACTACTAAAACAATTAATCTGTTTAAGGTAATTTGTAACATAATCTTCATTTTAGGATAAACAATATCATAGTAAGAAGTATTACATTTAAAATTACTTACATTCCAGTAAAAACAGCTATGCTTACATTAATGAAATACATTTCTAGGCTACAAAAGTACATCATTTTTAAGATGCTTATCAAAAAAACTTACCTAATGGCATCTTTGGGAAATCTAAAAAAACTTATTTTTAGCGGCAAAAACGTGTCCACCTTGCGGTTTATCCATTTCTATTATATACAAGCACAGATATTATAAAATAAGTAGTTTGTTCAAGAACGTATGTACACTGTTAATTACTGTAACTAGAAAATATATATACCTAAACTGAAACTACGACACTGGCTAACACAAACAACTCATCTGACACGACCACGAGCGACGAGCCAACACTGTCGAATTTGATAGATTTTAACTCAGAATGGCGGCCTGCGCGAGGAAATGCGCATATCGTTCAAATTTTAAGAGTTGGATAGCTGATTGTTTGGTAAGCTGTGCTCTGGGTCTGTAGACGTAACTGCCCGGTAGCGTATCAGATAGGTGCGCCCTGTGTGTGTAGATGGGACAAGTTTGCTTATGTATAATAGATTTGTGCGATTTGCTGACGGACCTGATATGTGCACCCTGTGTGTGTAGATGGGCTTGGTTTGCTGGCAAACAAGACACGTGCATTCAGTCCAAACACATCTTAGAATTAATATTCTCCTCCTATATCAGCTTGAAACATGAAATATCTTAAAACTTCTAATATAATAACTTTTCTTTTCAGGAACATGAACGTAGTCAGAATAACGAAAAATGTATCGTGACTTCGATAATTATGTGTAGACATATGGAAGTCGCCGGATAAGGAAATGGCATAAGAAGCAATAGCAGTTTTTTAGGTGAGTAGTTCGTTGTACATGGCTAGAGATATGCTCAATCTTTGATAACTCTGAGAGTAGTATTATCAAATTTACTATATTATACTATACTTGCTAAATGCATTCTTAGTATAGCATTAGTAATCAGGATTCCATTTTGAAATTTTAAAACACTACGCATGAAAAGTTTAAATGCGAATCAATTTCAGAAGAACAGTTCCCAGAAATAGATCAAATTATTTGTTTCAAATTTCTTAATAAATAATTTTGCTTATATTATTCCTAAACTGAAATGCCAGTGGCAAAACTGAAGTATATAATTCAATAAAATATTGAATTAAGTAAGATAATATATCAAATGCTAATAATTCTAACTTGAATGGCGGATATCTCGATAAATCATAGTTAGATTTTTCTTGCCCATGAGAACCTTTGATCAGGACGTCGAAAACTATATAATAGTAAAAATTTTAAAAAACTTACTGGAAGAAAATTACCATGAGACATGTGCAATGTGGGCCCTTTAACTATAAATTAAGGCAATTCAATCAGTTTACAGCTTACAGTTTAAATAGTTGACCGTGCACAATTAGTTTAACTTAATTTTATATTATATCCAAATACATTTTTGTTCTGATGCTTGAAATAAAGCCACAAACAAAACATACAGGGAATTGTGACATATTATCTACCAAAAAGATCTCGTATTATTATTATCAATAATAGTAACTAATATTGCCGATATCAGATTCAAATACCTATGTAATTTCTTAGACGCTACAATCAGGTGTAATTAAGGAACGGACTACGTCATGAACAAAATTAATATCTTCGGACTGGCCACGAAGCATAATTATTAACCTCTAAGTTGAGGAACTTAGTTTCAATTTAATCTAATTCCTAGTTACTAGAGTTTGCGAGTTATAACCGACCAGGAATGTTTATTTGTCTTACATGAAGTGCTTTACAATTACTATATAACAACCTATTTACTCAATTTAAGTGAACGGAATGCTCGTTAAAAGGTGTGCTTAAATTAGAAAAGTTAGGTAGACAATTCAAAAGCATTTTAGCATTGAATAAGTTTTCCAATTGGGCAAATTGGTCTTATGCCTTGGAGATGATCATGACTTGATCCTAATATCCAAAGCTTCTCATTTCAGAATGTATTACTCTTTAAGATGTAAAATTCGCAACATTTTTAAATAATAATAAAATAAGTTGAACAGATGTTTCCGCTCAAAGCTCTATTAAAACCAGATTCCTGTAAGTTACAGGAATCGAATTGGTTTTAATTTGAATTGATTTTCCATGCGATATTTATAGTATTATAAGCCTTCAACTTTTTTTTATTTCCAGTTATCAATCAACGAAGCATGATTCCATAAGGACACCGTAACATGGTTACCAAGCCTATCATCTTGGTACCTCCATCGTTTTCCAACAGCAGTTGCAACCACCCCAGGTACCACAATACCACTATCTGGACAACGATTTCTGCTGGTGACGTATTACAATCGCTGATCGTCATTGTTCTTACTTTTGGAATCCTCTTTGCCAATATTATGCTCATATGTGTTATTAATAGCAGGAGATACTCGAAATATATTCACTCTCAGGTGAGTAAATTCAGTTTGTATAATAAAATTTTCCACACCAAGTTTGGAAACATGGGCTCTAAATACTTCAGTAAAACTAGATGTTTAATTATTAAGAAAACAGGAGTTTCTATAAAGGTTTGAAATATCTCCGTTTCTGGATTAGTGCCTGGATCATGAGTGCAATTTCAAACGCTTTATTCTAACAATGGTTTGATGGATTTTTCGACTTGTTTGTTGTTGAAGAATTTTTAAAATTGAAAAACAACTGAATAAGTTTAAAAGAAAGCAGAAGGACACAGCCCAGTTGATGCCACTTTGACTCCATTTGGAAAATATTTACACGCCAGGACTCTAAACAGCGTCACTACTGGATTGCGGAGAACCGCTTCAAATAAAATTGAATATGGTGCGAAAAATCGCTTGTCTCCATTTTTTTGGCGACCAGTCACTGCGGTTTCGCTTCGGTCTCCCACATAAAATTAATTTGAGCTTTACCTATTTCCTGATGGTCCCTTTATCCGAGTCGACCTCCGGCTGTTTACCGACACACGTATGTCTGGCATGCCACATACGCCGAAAATCCATATGCTTCCTTTTCAAAGCCTTGTATAGATACGTATATCATCCTATAGGACATTTCGTCTCGAACAATGGATAATTTTGGAATATTGTTCTATAACAATAATAATTGACGGGTAATAGAGCTGCGATGATGGGATTTTAAAACTTTGGCACAGTTTGCGCCATATTATCCAAACGAACTACAAGCATTCGATGCGCGTTTCGTAAACTATGTTACAGTAATCTAATCACGTTCCTGAAGCCTGAAGATGCTAAAACAATTGGGAAATGAAATGCGCTCTCTGTGGTTTGATTGTGCTTCGGAGGTTTGTACAAAATGAATAAAACGACTTTAATAGAGAGATTGGATGAAATTATCATAAAGCTCCGAGGTCACTTTAATATATAAAGAGGAATTTTGAAGTGCAACATCTTACGCGGGGGTATGAGGGTAAATCTCGGCACATGGGACGGAAATGTGTAAATCGATGCTAGCCGCTAGGGCGGTATTATTATACAATTTTGCCATTTAAAATCGTTTTAAACGGATTTTAGACGATGAAAAAGCATACTTTAAATTAAACGAACCGTGAAAAGTATTATTTTTATTAATTATTTTAAACTTTGTTATTAAACCTAATTTTTATTTTATGAACAAGCTAAAATGTATAGGCAACGGCCATAGCACGTTTAAAATACCAGTTCTCGTCCGATCACTGAAGTTGAGCAACGTCGGGCGTGGTTAGTACTTGTATGGGTGACCGCTTCGGAACACAACGTGCTGTTGTCATTTTTTTACAACCGATGTTGTTATAGGATATGTTTACATATCAGAGTCTCGAGTACTAGCAGACTCGTTTTTTTTAATGCATGGCTGGGCAAATGTTGCAAAATGGCTACGCCCAACGAAACGCCATTTTAAAATCGAATTGCCATAAGCGTTCTAGACTTATAGTAATAATTTTAGGCTTTCGGTATCACATGAAAAAAATAAAAAAAAAGACACATTTCTTAGATCATACAATAACAAAACCAAAACAGTACTTGTTGGTATTAATTTAAAAAAGGTGATAGTGGTCGTGGCGTAGGTTCAGTAATGACCTGATGTACAAACATCAACAAACAGTTCATTGTTGACATAGTTGATTATCTGACGATTATTTCCATATGTAAGCGTTCAGCACAATAAATGGTAGGATTAAATGATTAAATCTGAACGGCCAAAATCTGCAGCCCAAGGCGAGTGAAATATATTGAAACATACCGACCGCCCTGCCTATGTACCTTATGAAAGTCGGCAGTCAATCATGTGATCATACAACCTTAACAAACCTACTTTGGACCCATCCATTTACGTTGTGTACTTAGTGGCGCTCCCAAGTCCTTTCAGAATTCGGAGCCGCAAAATTTCTCTTGTGCCTTTTCTTTGTTGGGAACACTTGTTTCCCCCTTTTTAACATCCCTTATCTTAGCAATGAACCCACCAAGAGCATTTAATACATTTATTAAATAAAACGGCATCAGCGAGCACGTGTTAACATAAAAAACCTTAACCATTTAACAAGTGAAGAAGTAACACACCTTAAATTAATCTTAAATAACAATATGAGCATAGGTAAGTTAGGTCCTTTTGTTGAACTCTAAATATACCTAATTATGCCACCTTTCATAACTTGTATAACAGCCAGGACCTTAGTACTTCATATGTACAGGGTGGCTCGAATTCGTGTCTATGTATGGGGAACTCCGTAAGAGATACAGTGTCGGTCAAATTAAGGCAAAATTGCGCATTTAGGTACCTAACAATATGCCGTTTAGAACGTTTTAAAATTCCGAGTATTTCCGGAGACATCCGGAAAAACGAAATTTTGAAAAATCGTTTTATTTTTTTCCTGTGCTTATTTAAAAACGGATTTCAAATTGAATTGCACTTTTGCATTGCCACTTTCTCCGCTCTATCCAATGATGGTATCCAGTTTGTAATCCGACGTTTCGTCTTCAAGGGATCATCATCAACTTTCTTTATTTAAATACGAACTTTAATTTTTTTTATCGTTTTTCAGATGGTATTGGCGATATAAATATGAGTATGTGTTTTTTTTTTAATTATATATTTTGCTTTGGCGCAATTTTAAATAATTTAAGGTAGGTACTTTTGAAGTTTTTATATTGTATAAAAATATTTTATTTTGTTTTTGGAAAATTTGAGCCCGTATTAAAAATAAAAAATTGTAAAATTATTTTTTACGAGATTATGACAATGAACTATTACTCAAACAAGTTGCTTAGTACAAAGATAAATTACTTTCAACATTTAACCAATTAAAAAAATTATTTAATAGAGAACATCAACAATTTATAATCATGCTACGTGATACGAAGCAACTTGTTTGAGTAATAGTTCATGGCCATATTCTCGTAAAAAATAATTTTACCATTTTTTATTTTTAATACGGGCTCAAATTTTCCACCTAACACAGAAAACAAATAAAATATTTTTAGTGAATATAAAAATTTCAAAAGTACCTGCCTTAAATTATTTAAAATTACGCCAAAGCAAAATATATAAAATAAAAAAAATAAAAAAATATTAATAAAAATTAAAAATAAAAACACATACTCATATTTATAACGCCAATACCATCTGAAAAACGATAAAAAAAATTAATGTTCGTATTTAAAAAAAGAAAGTTGATGATGATCCCTTAAAGACGAAACGTCGGATATCATCATGGGATAGAGTCGGTTTTTTTCCGGATATCTCCATAAATACTCGGAATTTTAAAAGTTTCAAAACGGCATATTGTTAGGCACCTAAATGCGCAATTTTGTCTTTATTTGACCGACTCTGTATCTCTTACGGTTTTCGAGTTCCCCATACAGAGACACGAATTCGAGCCACCCTGAACCATTTTAATTCACGAATCAGTTCACCTATTAATATATTAGTCCAGAGTAATTGGATGTGATACCTGTCACGTATCACATACAATACATCAGTTATAATTTAGATATAACTTAATAACGTCTCAATGCTAACTTATTATTGGCGAATATTAATTACCGAATATTTTTTTTGTATGGGTGAGGTACGTTGTACCTGATAATTATTGCATTGTTTTCTTTTCATAAGATTGTATTAATCCAGAACTTAAGGTAACAATGGTCACGATAATAACGAAGGTTTCAAAAGGGTAAACCGTTAAAGCAACATAATTAAAGAACAAGGCAAGCCGAAAAAAAAACGACCCAGGAGCGGACACAGAGTTCCTGAGAACTCTTGTCGGACATCCATTGATTTGTCAATTAGTCATCGACTTAAACTCGTTACTCTCTCGACAACAATACAAATACATTACTATTCGCGTGTACATACATCTGTATATTCCCATTCACTCAGACATCACACAACGGCGTACAATTCAAATTCAACTAACTATCATATCATACACCCTAGTACGGCGGTTAATCAGCGATATTGGGACCAACCTTGCTTTTTTGAGTAGAGCACTGAGATTTGGCAAAGTGGTAGTGCATACCCATACCTCACTTTTAAGAAGTGGAACCAAGTTTGCAATCACGGGAGAGCAGCGATATATCGGGTTGCATACCTGCCAGGCGCAAATTTGAGAACACCGCTAAACGAGCACACTCGACCCTTTCTATGGATGAATGTCACTCACAAATAATACGGGAAGTATTCTGGAACATAACTGCCATCCGCGTGGTGGCAGGTTGCCTATCCCCTAGGCGCAGAAACTAATAAATCCGCAGGCAAGTACATATAAATAAAACATAATAATCGATGTATTTATTATTATTTTAACGTAATTTCGGCTTACTAGAAAATTCTTCTGCCGAGGAAACCGACGATTTATTCAATTTGAATAATCGTAAGTGCTCCTCTTAAAGTTCTAAGTAGACTGTCATGACTGTGGAAACTCTAGGGTGAGACCAGCGCTTAAATTTTGTGATTGAGAGACTTGAGCAAGGAACTGTGTCAATCCTTGAGCCAATTAAACGAAATAAGCTACTAATTTTTAGCGATTCTAAAGTTCCAAAGGACAACAATAAGAGCAAAGAGCCAAATTGAATCATTGAAAACTACAAATGATCTGTTCAGTAGATTGTACGTTGCAAACAGTAGAGAGCGCCCGGCTAATTTCGACGAGTTATTCAGCCACGAGAGCCAAGATTTTTGACAAGCATTCCCAAGCACAAATGGCAATACGAGGTCTACAGCTAAGTCAGAGGTTTTGAGTCAATGTCTCGCTTGCTCGTCTAAATCTGCAGCAGAATGTTCCAATGCCCAACCCAAGATTTTGGATGGAGGAGCAATTATACACTTGATGAAGCCGGATCTTTGTCTCATTTTCTCTGACTTTGTTAAAAAAGTTTCCTGGCATTAATTGAAAGGAAGGAATGTTCTAC
Organism: Pissodes strobi; assembly: GCA_016904865.1. Taxonomy (NCBI): domain Eukaryota; kingdom Metazoa; phylum Arthropoda; class Insecta; order Coleoptera; family Curculionidae; genus Pissodes; species Pissodes strobi. Next base: position 42,984 of record MU188807.1, read on the forward strand.
GGTTTCCCGATTGAATATAGTTTGGGATTTGTAAGTACTTTGAATTAGAAGCCTTTAATACATATAAGATACGTTGTTTGAGGTTAACATAAGTATTTTTGATGAAACAGGTACCTTAAGAAAAACCTGAAGGCGCTGACCTGCGAGAAAAGAGGAATCGGTCCCCAGCTAGAGATAGACACCAAAATGCCAAACTGGATGAGCTTTCTTCGGAATTCCGAAAACAGAACTGATCTGTATCGCATTCTGGCTAGGAGCATATCTACTTACACACCAAAAAATAAGTCCATTCTTGTGTCTACATCTGACAACTCCATAACGTCAAACCATGCGGATGTTAATATCACTAGACTTACTCCATATAACTATGAAGAAGCCGACTCTCGCATGTTTATGCATCTGGCTCACATTCATGTTAAAATATGGATACAGAAAGGTTCTGATTAGAACATCAATTATAGATGTGGCTGTGTTAGCTATATCATGCTGAGCCAAACTACAAGAGGTTGAGGAGTTATGGATTCACTTAAAGACTGGAAAGCAAGCAGATTCTACAAGATTAAAAATAATACAGCCTTGGTTGTCTTAAAGCTGCACCCTGAAGTCGCCCCTTTCCTAGAGATGCTGATGCAAGGAGAGGTAGAGAATGCAAATTTACAGCATAAATTAATGCTAAACGCTTTGAATGATGTTGTTAAACTGTCTGTTTGCATTAAATACAGCTTTTCTTAATCATATAATTTTCTTCCCATCTTACAACTGAGGTAACCTAAAGTTAACTGTTTTGAGATTAATATATTTATGAGCATACCAGTTTAAAAACTTTTTCCCTTTTTAAAAAGAGTGTATGGGTCCATTGGGAGCTGTTGTATTTATATTTTGTCTGTGGAAATGGAGTGACTTACAAAAATCCCTAGCTTAACACTACAAAATCGATTTCAATAGTTTCTGCGCCTAGCGGGTAGGCAACCTGCCACCACGCGGCTGCACATGGTCTTGTTACGTTCCAGAACACCTCCCGTAATATTGGTGAGTGATAGTTACCCATAGAAACGGTCGGGTGCTCGTTTAGCGATTTTCTCAAATTTGCCCCTGGCAGGTATACAATCCGCCATATCGCTGCTCTCCCGTGGTTGCAAACTTGGTTCCACTTCTTAAAAGTGAGGTATGGGTATATACTACCACTGTGCCAAATAGCAATGCTCTACTCAAAAATGCAAGGTTGGTTTGACTAACCGCCGTACTACCCGGGATATTCAGTTGTACACAAGTAAATAAGTAAAATTACGGGAGTCCTTATCATGCCTGCGGCACTGAGATCCGTGCCATTTATTATTTATTTCTTAACAAGATGTCTTTATGATGAAGGTACCCTTCAGAAGACATCGTCCCCATTTACTATCATTCACCAGCTGTGCTTACTTTACTACAAGAACGAACAAGTGCTAGTGACCTATTTAACAAATGTGAAATTCTGAATGCATTCGAACTTCCGTTCTATTATTGTCCGTCTAGACTTTTTAATTATTTTTAATTTTATTTAAATTTAAGGTTTGATTTGAGACCAGAGCTAGTGTACCCAAGATAGCATTAAGCATGGCAAAAATTAATATAACCCACTTACCTGCTGTCTATTCTATCTATGGAGAAATCTGTATACACAGAATGTACCGCAGTACCTCTCTCCAGGGCTTCAGAAATGTAATGACAATAGGTTAAAAGATTCAGTTCAGTACTCCTGCCCTTGCAAAAACCAAACTCAAATATTTAGGTACTAGGTTTTCGAAAATCTTAGGTATAACATTTATAATGCTGATTGGACGATAGTTCCTCACATTGTCCCTGTCGCCAAACTTATGAATGGGCACTACAAAACTGACCTTCCAATAGCTAGGAAAAATGCCACCCTTTAAGGAATGGTTAAATATTATGTAAAGGGGCCTAGCCAATACAAAAAATCAGTGTTTAAGAAAAATAGGATGAACATGATCAGGGCCAGGTCCCTTGTAAATATTTAAATTATTAAGTCCAGTATAAATGTCGGAAATTGAGACTGAGAAATTGCTAATGTCAGGGCCCGCCGCCAGCGTATTGGCCCTCTTGGTAAACGTAGCTGCTTGGGTTTTGCTGCATTGAACTGGACCAAATTTCTGTTGCCCCAACATTGAACTTTCTCCAGGTCTTAATTAATTGCTGTAATCTGCTCCTGTGTGCGGTGATAAGTCTCAGTCGCTGGTAAAGGTTTTTCTGATCTAAATTGGGAGACAAGGGTACTGTCATCTGCAAAACTGTAAACAGGATTATTCGTTTCGGTCAGCAGGTCATTATTATAGATGAGAAACAGAGTTGGTGAAAGTATTGACGCCCGCGTTAATGGTGAATGTGCCTGAGATGTGTCCATCAACTGCAACATACAGAGATCGGTTCTTAAGGAAACTGGCAAGCCAGCTGCAGAGAGAGACTGGCGGTCGAAAGGGCGCAGTTTGTTGAGCAGTCCGTCATGCCAAACTCTGTCGAATACCTTCTAAATATCCAATGCAATCGCTCGAGACTCTCCATAGTTCTCAATTGCCCTACTCCATATATGAGTGACATAGGCCAATATATCTCCTGTCGATCTCTCTTTGCGAAAGCCGTATTGATTATCGCAGATTATTCTGTTGTTCTCGAGGTACTTGAGTAGTTGCTGCTTGACTACACGTTCCATGACTTTGGAGATTATTGGACGCAAGGTAATTGGGCGATATTTTGAGGGCGTGGTTTTCTTGCCTTTTTTGGAACAGGTTGCACTCGAGCGACATTCCAAGAAGATGGATAAAACCCTTTTCTGTAAGTTAGAGAAAAAGTCCTGGAAAAAACGGGTGTTAGTTCGTTGGCGCAGCTCTTTAACACGATGACAGGTATCTCGTCCGGTCCTGATGCCTTTTGCGTATCTAGTTCTTTAAGGATTTTACGAATATCACGGTGATGAAACTTGACTTCTGCCATGGTAGTGTTGATGTTCGATATGGTGGGGAGAGCCTTGCCTTGGGGGACGTCTCAGGTAGAGTGCGATGAAAACATTTTGGCAGCATGTTTGTTTTTTCCTTGGCAGTAGTCGCCGTGATGCCACGTTCGTCTGCTAAAGGTGGGAGAGACGTTTTTGTAAAGTTATTACTTACTGATTTTGCTACCGACCAGAAATTCATGGAGCCACTGGGGCATTGCAAAAGTTTATTCCTGATCCTTTGGTTGTGGTTGCCCTTAGTTTCGTCAATCACACGCTTGCATTCATTTCTCGCTTCGGCAAAATAATTGCGATTTTCAGCGGTCTGATTTTGCTGCCAGTACCTACAGCTCTTTCGTGTCTTTTGTCGAACCAGGGCTTTTCTTTCGACGGTAACTTGATGGAATTTGGGATGTATGCTTCCATTCCTAAGGAGATTACTTGCGTGATCTTTTCGCAGCAGACTGACGGGTTGTCAGTGCTAAAACAGACGTCGAGCCAAGAAAAATCTAGGTAGAACTCCCTTAGATTATCCCAGTTTGCAGAATTGTAATACCAGATTTTGCGAGGCACTGGTGGATCCTTCTGTAGAAGTGGCAATTCACAAACCGTTGTAATAAGTTTGTGGTCGGAAGTACCTAATGGCGGACCAACTGTAATTGCGTACTGGTCAGGATTGGTGGCTAGAAAAAGATCCAGGAGGGCGGCGAATTCGACCCTCTCTGAGATTCGAGTTGATCAGTCTACAAGTTGAGTAAGCCCGCAACTGATGGCAAATGCTTCAGCTTATCTACCTTTGTTGTCGGTCATGTTGTGATGTTTGAGCCAGTTGGTGTTGTGGGCATTGAAGTCTCCCAGGATGATTATTTCTGAATTGGGGTGATCGACCTGTATGGAGTCAAAAGTGGTAGCTAGTAATGTAAAAAAGCTTTGGTAGGCTCTATCGCTCGGAGGGCCATAGAGACAATATATAAACTTGGTTAATCCCTTGACGGTGAACTTGTGCCACATGACGTCAAGGTTGTTGGGTTCGAGTTTTTCCCCGCGGTGACATAAAATGTTGGTTCGGACGAAAAGGCATATTCCGAACTTATGTCTAAATCGGGTGTGTAAGTCGTAACGAGGATAGGGGTAGTTTACTGTTGTTGTAGAACATATTTGTGTTTCTGTAAGGGCTAGAATATGTGGTCTATTTGCTTGTAGATGCTGGTGTACCGAATTTTTGGTTGTATTTAGGTCTCTTATGTTGCAGACATCTATTCTCAATTGGTTCGATATCTCTGTTGTCTGTGAAATGTGGAATGAAGGGCGTCCGGAGATCCGAATGACCGGGGAGTTTACTTACGAAATATTTTGATCCTGGAAGCGCCATCATGTCCATATATTCCTACTGTGGAACCGGGAACCACCAGCGCGGAAGCGAAATGTAATTCGGAAAAAACCACTTATCGCTCCTTAGTTCTGGTGGGGTGGTCTTTCACCGGACGATGCAAGTAGGCGTATGCATCTAACACCTAGGGCCGCCTCCACTGGAAACACCGGCCTCAGACTCATTTCTTTGGTGGTCCCTAGTCTGACAGGGATAAGAATGGGGTTTGTTGGGTCACTCCCCACTGATCAGCTATAGACTTTGTACTTTGGTGTTCTCCAGCCTGGAGGGGGACGATGGGATTTGATGGGCCACATCCCGTAGCAACTCGTAATGGCAGGGGCTTCACTCCCCTTAATCAAACACATTAAAATTTGTTTTACTGAAATTTATTGGCTTTGCTGTTGTTTTTCATTTCGTTTTGGAAAACAACAATTTCCAAAGGTCTATCGGGATTTTAAAGTAAAATAAGTCGCAACTTAACAAAATAACGCTACTTCAAGAACTATCCCTGATAGGCGCCGCGGCGTTTTATTTGTTAATGGTGGCTCTTCTTGAAGAGCAAGCGGATCTCGTAAGTGTTTCTGTATTCTAATTTAAATCTACTTTTTGCCTTGATAGTAGTTTCGTCAATCGGCTTAATTGCCAATGATTATATGAAAAACATGACTAGATGAAAGAAATTTTCAAAAAATAAGCATTCAAACTCACACAACAACCTATCATTTTTTCTTACTTTATTAGCATACTACTAGCTTTAAGGAAACCTGCTTACAAATTCCGTAAATGTTCCGGTGTTGAGACACAAAATATTTTGTTCCAACAAGTTGGGGCACCCACTATTATGGCAAAAATGTTAGTGTTTATATAAATGAAACATTTCCTGGTGGAAAGGTGAATAGAAGGATGAGTACCATCCAGGTCTCCAGATTTGGATCCCCTTAATCAATATATTTGAAAGGTCCATCTGGTTCTTTCTCAAGCGAATCCTACCAGATTGGCTGAGCTTGAAGGCAGGATTCGCGAGGCTGTAGATGAGATTACGTAATAATCCTAAAGCGTAAAGCGACCTACAAATCAGACTATATTGCATAGAGGGTGATCGACTCCGGAAAAATAAAAAATCTGTTCTTCCTCTTCTTCATGTGCAGTCTCCTCTGAGAAGGTTGGCAACCATCACAGCAATTCGAACCTTCGATGCAGCTGTTCTAAATAAATCCACAGAACTGCAGTTGAACCACATTTTTAGGTTGTTCAACCAGGAAATGCGTCTTCTTCCTATGCTTCTCCGCCCCTGAATCTTTCCCTGTATGATAACCTGCAGCAGTCCATATCGCTCACCCCTCATGACGTGACCTAAGTATTGAAGTTTTTTAATTTTGATAGTGTTTAGGACTTCTTTCTGTTTTCTTATTCTTCTCAGCACTTCGTCGTTTGTAATTCCATCCACCCAGCTTATCCTCAACATTCTTCTGTATGCCCATAACTTAAAAGCCTCCAATCTATCAGTAATATTTTTCTTTAGCGTCCATGCCTCCATTTCATATAACAGAACCGAGAACACGTATCACCTCAAAAGTCAGGTCTTCAAGCCAATAAATAGTCAGATCTCTACTACACAAAACATTTTTCATCTTCCTGAATGCGCTTCTTGCTTGTCCGATCCTTGATTTGATTTCTTCGGTGTAATCAATATCTTCGTTAATTATTGCTTCCAAGTATTTGTATTTTCTTACTTTTTTTATTTGTTCTCCATGGATCATTAGGCTTTCTTGGCGCTATTGTGATTTTGTGATCACCATAAATTGAGTTTTTTGGTATTTAGAGTTAGACCTCTCTCCTCACTGAGTTCCACAACACGATCTAGCAGTTGTTGCAGATCCTCAAGACATTCCGCTATAAGTACCGAGTCATCAGCGAATCTTAAATTATTAATTGGTTTACCGTTTACTTTTATGCCTATTGTTGTTTCATCCTCCAAGGCTTCCTGAATAATTTCCTCAGAGTACACATTAAATAGGATAGGAGATAGTACGCATCCTTTTCTTACTTCGATTTCATCCGAAAATTCATTTCCTATCTTCATTGCTGCTTTCTGGATGTAATAAAGTTCGGTAATAATTCTGATGTCCTTTGTGTCTAAATTTTTATTCTGGAGTAGCTGAATGAGGCGGTCGTGTCTGATTTTATCAAAAGCCTTGTTGTAATCTAAAAAGCATACATATAGCGTCTGGTTCACATCCATGCATCTTTGGGCCAGCACGTTTATGGCGAATAAGACTTCTCTTGTTCCAAGGGCATTTCTGAAGCCGAACTGTGTTTCACAAATGTCTTGTTCAAGTTTTCGATAAATTCTATTGTGTATAATTTTAAAGATTATTTTGAGGGTGTGGCTCATTAAGCTGATTGTTCGATGGTCGCAGCATTCCTTTGCATTTGTTTTTTTAGGTAATGCGATAAACGTAGACTTTAACCATTCTTTAGGTATAACTCCTGTATTATAAATGGAGTTATACAAATCCACCAACACTTCAATTTGATCCTCCTTAATGAGTTTGATTATTTCCACTGGTATCTCATCAGGTCCAGGCGTTTTATTGTCTTTTGCTAATTTAATTGCATGTAAAACTTCTTCTTTGGTAATATCTGGACCGCTGTCTTTAGTCACATTGTTTGTTAGGGGTTTTTGTCTTTGGTCTTCAAAAAGTTCCTGGATGTACTCATTCCATCTTTCAGGTTTTTCTTTGGTGCCTAATATGATTTTTCCGTTTTTATCTAGTAGCAGACTTCCTCTATTTATTCTGTTTGTGCCAGTTAACTCCTTTACTTTCTTGTGTAAGTTAAAAGTATCGTTCTTTAGCATTAATTGTTCTATCTCATTACATCTCTCCTCATACCATTTTTCTTTGGCCTCTCGTATTTTTCTTCTTATTTCTCTGTGAGTATTATTGTATGCTTGATTGTCTATGTTCTTATATGTTCTTCGTTTTTCCATCAGTTGCAATATCTCATCCGTCATCCATTGTTTCTTCTTGTTGTTCTGACCATCCCCTAGTGTGTTTTTACTTGTATTTATAAGGGTATTCTTTATTATTTCCCATTTTTTTCATTATCTTTAGTGGTATTCACTTTTATTATCTTAAGCTCGTCATTAATTTTCTCTTTAGTTCTCTCTCTGATTGCTGGATTTTTTAGCTGGGATACCTGTATTTCTTCCTTGTTATTTTTATTTAGTAGTTTTTTTTAGTTTGACATGGAATCTAGCTACCACAGCGTTATGATCCGACCCTATGTCGGCGCCTGGATATGTTTTGGTTGATTTGATTGAATTGTGGTGTCGCTTGTTGATCAGGAGTAAATCTATTTGGTTGCTGACTACATTATTTGGCTTATCCGCTGGTGATTTCCACGTATACAATCTTCTGGGTGGGAGTTTAAAATAGGTATTCGTAATTATGAAGTCTTTCTCTTGACAAAACTGGGCCAGTCTGTCTCCTCTACCATTCCGTGTTCCCAATCCAAAATTTCCCACGAAGTCTCCTTCGCTTCCTTGTCCTGTCTTCGCATTGAGGTCGCCCATCACAATTGTAATGTCTCTAGGTTTGGTGGTATCTAGCGCTTGTTCCACTTCATTGTAGAACTGTTCTATTTCTTCTTCGTCTTTATCAGCAGTTGGGGCATATATTTAAATTATGTTGATCTTGGACTGGGGTGTTTGAAGTTGAATTGCCATTACTCTATCCGATATTGGCAAAAAGCTAGTTACGGACTGTTGAGCGATCCTGTCGACAATTATTGCCACTCCATTTCGGTGTTGCCTATCATTATTTCCAGAGTAATATATTCTTGTCTGGCCAATTGATATTTCTCCTGAGTTAGGCCATCTGGTTTCACTCATTCCCAATATGCCAATCTTTAGTCTTTGCATTTCCTGTATTACATTGTGAATCTTTCCTGCTTCGTACATTGATTTAACATTCCATGTACCAACATTCATTGCTGACCCGGGGATTCTTCGCACCCTCTGGTTATTTAAAACCTGCCGGGGACTGAGGGCCGGCCGTGTCTTTGTTTGTCTCAGCCATGATGATTTGTACTAGGAAATTAATTAATGAGGTGGTCTTCCGTTGCCTTCCTCATAGCAGTGTTTTAACCGGTCCAGTTCCTTACTGATTGTCGCCTAAAACTGTCCAACATTAGACCGTCCTGAAACTTGAGTTTCTGCGCTCCAATGTGGTGATGACAGCGCTGCTTCCCACTGTCATGTGTTGGTCCTTTTATACTATCCCTAAAAGGAGGGTTGCCACTTGCGTTGAGTTCGCCGTTCCGAAGTCCATCTTCTCCGTCGTCCTCACCGGTGTGGTCTTCGCCCGTATCCCTGGGCATGGGTAAAGGGATATACCCCGCAATACTGGGTCCTCAACAGAACTCAGCCACCAGCTCGAGAGCTGGGCCCACCCCCGCGACGTGGACGCGCCTGTTGAGAATTACCTAAGTGTGCTCAGTGAAGGTGACTCTGATCACCTTAGGACGGGTTAACGCACGTGTATGAAACCACGAGCAAAGATCTATAGAAGTTTCCAAACTCAATTATTAAATGAATTTGATGTTTGCCTAAAATCGAGCTGTTTGAATGAATAAATGAAATTCAGCTTATTGTTTTCCAAATTTATTTTCTCCCTAACGTTTACAATGAAATAGCTTTAACCATAATCAATATTCATTTAAGCAAATTCTTAATAGCTTTTCCGTGAGAAGCAAATCAACTTGCGAGCAAGTTATCATCATATTATTATAAAAGTAAATATTTCTGCCCGATAAAAATATAAAAATTATTCTCCCGTACTTCAGCAAATCAACAAGTAATTAAAACAAAAAATACAAAACCGTGCAAAACCCCGTGTCGTTTCGAGAACGTCTTCAAACTCCGTTAAAATTTAAATTAGTAATTGCTTAGACTGGAAATTAACAATTTATTATAAACCTGAACTTTGATGGTCTTCTTGATGAGCATAAATCCGTTTTGTTAGAAAAGCGAAAACAGTTTACGAACTTGGTAATTATACTGGGTAAACGCTTTTGTTTTTGGTGTCAAGATCCGAACTGACTTGCAGTTTCATTGTTCATTTAAACCAATTTTAGCATCCATGTCTAGTTAAATACATCTCATAAAGGCAGGAAAATAGAACATATTATATGAGTTTATAACAAGCAAGTTGCTCTGGCGCTTATTCATAACGCGATTGTCGCTATGCGTATGCACATATCACGAAATCGGTATTGCCAAATAGTGAATTAACAGATGTTCGCATAATTTGGTTCAGTGTTTTAGGATTTACTGGATAGAGATCTAATAAAAGAAAAATGTCTTTAGCAATCCCTTCGTCCAAAGAAATTATTTAAATTGCGTACATTTTGGCTTTGTAACCACAAAATAAGACCAGACAGACGAGACGTCTCAAGGATACTCTCCATGGAGCTAAACTATGGTGTGGTTGGTTTAATGATACAAGGATGTTTTGCATTTTCCAAATATGCGATTGTTCTCATAGCATGAACATCGATAAGTTTCATTCCTCTTATACCTTCTCTCATCAGGTGAGGGCTGTTCCCATGACTTGAAAATCACGTCCAGTCCCCTTCAAAGAAGGCGTGAAGAGCATTAAAAATGAGAGACATCAATGTCAATCCGTCTCAATTTCGTAAGTAACGGATTAACAGTTTAATCTCGAGTGTTGATGATTTATCCTTACGTGAAAATATTAGGATTTAACCAAAATTACCTATGAACCAAGATACAGTTTTTGTTTTGTTCTTTTTAAATAGCTTTTTTTTCAATTTCAAATATTTCAACAAATTTCGGCGATCGAGGTTTTTTTGAGGCGAGGACCACATATCATCCAGAGCGAGACAGTCCTCCAGATAAAGGAGTCCCGTAACATCGTCCTAGGTGTTCGCAATTGAATCACATGTTGATGAGCTGCTTGAGTCTGACGGGCGTTTTTGTTTGGCACAACTCTGGGCGGAATCATAAGTGCCAGTTCGTTCGAACACGTTCCGTAGTAGTATTGATAGTAAAGAGATAGGTTCACCACTTTCCTTGGATGTTCAAGGCTATCAAAGTCTTTAGTCAACTCTGGGTCATCCACAAGACGGATTGCTCTCCTCTATATGGGGTCCAATATATTGAGCAAGTGTTTGGGTGTCGAGCTCCATACACATGGGAAAAGTATTCAAGAGATGGTCTTATCTGGGCCTTATAGGGCAGTAAGAGCTGATGAGGTGTTTACAACTTTTTTGCTCTATAGAGTGCTCCTAACTTTTTTGCTGCTGCCTTGGCGATTTTGATGACGTCATTACGCCAAGACATGTTATTTTCTGCGTTGATGCCCTGCAAGCTTATGGATGAGGCCAGAGTCAGTGATTGTCCTGTCATTGATAAGTCAGGTCCTGCAAAATTTGATTTTTTTGAGAAGACAGCTGCTTGAGTCTTTCCTGCGTTAAACTGGGCATTGTTTTTCTTACCCCATTCCACGCTTGCGTTCATATCTTCATTGTTGACAGCAATCTGATTTTCTCGCTAGCGAGCGTTGAGAACGAGCGACACTGTGTGTCTTTAAAAGCTACTAACTTTTTGTGCCTGAGTGTATTTCTATTTTGTTTAAAAACATATCTTTACCTTTTTGCACAACAATATGGTATTATTTTAATTTCTCTGCAGGCAGGGACAGGGAAGAAGTTCTTGGCCTACGGGACAGGTTGGCGCTGCGAACGCATTTTGAGAATGGTTGGAGATTCTTTCTTTATTTAATGCATGCGTTTTTACGGGGAAGTCGAGAGACGAAAATATATTTGATTGTAGCGCCACTATAACGAATCTTTGAATTTCCGCGATTTTTCTAGCAGACCAATTAGATTGTAGAATGGAAATTTCCATGAGTCGATGAATTTGATTTGATAACACAGGTCCGTGCTGAGGGTCATTAGGAGTAACTCAACTGGTATGCTTGCACGGCATGAATTTAATGCTTATCTGAGGTGAAATAAATGTATTTGGGTTTTAATAATTATTAAATTTTAATACGATTATACAGTTAGCAGAAAATTATTCCATCATAAACTACATGTTAATATAGTTGTTGAGGTGTTTCTCCAAAACAGATATAGAAGCTATGGATTTTAAGCTAAATAAAAGACAAGCTGAAGTTAGAAGCAATCTCCTGAATACGGAATGCTTGGGAACACTGTTTAGAGATCCGTAGATGATCAATATAGTATGGCGGTTAGTGAGCGATATTGGGACCAACTTTGCATTCAGATTTGACATATTGGTAGTGCAAGAAGTGGAACCAACTTTTTAACCATGATAATTGCATACCTGTCAGAGGCAAATTTGAGAAAATCGCTAAACGAGCACGCCCGACCTTTTCTAGGCGTGAATATCACTCAGAAATATTACGGGGGGTGTTCTGGGCCGAAACTGGTCCATGTGCTAATCGTGTTGTGGCAGTTTGCCTACCCTCTAGGCGCAGAAACTAATACTTTTGTAGTGTTAAGTTGAACTGTTGTAAACTTGGGTCCTTAATCAAACTCCATCGATTCTTGATTGAGTACCCTTTTATTATATGACAATGACTAACCTTGCTTGTTGTTATTCTAAAGCTCTCGAATTCCTACTATAAGGTATTTTTCGGTTATTTTGTTTTTGACAGATTTAGTATCATGAAGCCTGCATTTAAAGTCATAGATTTAAATGCCTTTGTTGAAGAGCAACAGAATAGAACGCGAAGTAGAGACGTTATTGACTGGTCTCCCTGTGTACTGTGTCAGAAATCTCAGCAGGGGAAGGACCTAATCGATCCATTACTAAACAAACGAGGAATCGCTACTCGGGGTAGAAATCTAAAAAATATCCAGAAACTAGGGGATATACCTGGTAATGCCAACGTGGATGCGCAAGTTGCGGCCTTTGGCATTAAGCATAATTTAAGAACTAATAACCCAAAATGGCTCAAAAGTTGTTACGTAGTTTGCGATTCAACCAAGCTTTCTAGAACTCAGAGAGATATGCAGATTGATTGCCAAGAAAATGTCGAGCCATCCGTCAAGCTTGGCCAAGAGTCAATCCAACTCATAGGCTGACTTCCACAGAAACCAGAAATGCGATAGAAGCCGCTATAAGCTGTAACGTGCACAGTTATCAGTTTGTATCCAGTGACCAAATTTTCATGATTTAATTAATTTAAAGGTGTTCTTGACTAAACGATGAATAATTATTTTCTCAAGAATCGGCATCATGTTCGTTATTTATTCGCGTAAAACCTCTACCGCCCGGTGCGGTGGATGAAGTGTTGAGAATAAATTACAGTTGTCCTTTCCCTGCAATTCAATATCGATAATGGCATTTATTCACATTGATTTCGTTTTGGTTCAAATTGCTGGTTTACAATATTGACGTGTACTGATTTCAGAATAAAACGCTATTGTCGAGAATCTTTCGACAGCGCGGAAATTGAGATTTATTTTAAAACGTTTCTTTTAATGGAAATAGGGGTCAAATGACTATTTATTTGCGTTACTTCGAATCTTTGCGAATCTTTCTTATAATAGGTAGTTATTTGTGGTTGCGCAGGTTATATTTACTTTTTTATAACGTTATTTATGAAAATAGGTTCTCTTTAGCTATATGTCAACAACAGATTGACTCAGACGTTTAAATTGTCAGTGAAGTAAATATTTTGAGCATCTGCTTAGGCAAATCATTTGTTTCCTTTCATAAAATACCCAAGTAAAATTAATCGCTTCTTTCATTCATTATAGTCAATTTTTTGAGTTTTTTTATCCGTCATAAAAGCAGTAGCGCCATAATATAATTATCCACCCCTACTCTCCGATATTTGAGCTAGGGCCTAACTTGTTCGCTTTCAAGACGGTTCGTACGGATTTACGCATCCTTTATTGATAAATTTAACTTTGAATTTTATTTACTACCAGTTTCTCTAATTCTGGAGTGAATTGCACCTAGAAAAATTAGAAAACAAGAAGATCGTAACACGGCATGAAACTAGATAGTAAAAAAGAGAGGAATGTCTTAAATCTGCAACCTTAAGTTGAGAGGTGCTGATGCAGGGAGAGGTAGAGGACGCAAAGCCATACAGCGATTGGTCATGGCTATGTACGATCCGTGAATATGGATACTAATATCGGGCGCTCTTCGCTAAGGGAAAACCCCTAGCCAGCATTCCTATGAAGAAATATTTCCTTCTCCTCCAAATTTTGAGGGCTTCTTACGATGCGCAGGAGGCCAGACAAGCGATCTCCCTATCTTGAACCTACCATCACCATCAGTGTGAGAATGGACACCCGGCCCGTAAGGATGGAGGCTGCTCTATAGAAATAAATGCGCTGGGAAATGCAACTTCGCTAAATCTAAAGTCCTTTGCTATGAGTTTTGTAGTTCCCCGTGGCCTAAGGACATTGATTAATGCCAAAAAAGTGCCAAAGTCTGATATTTATTTACTAAAACGGAGTTTCATCCACTATACCGAAACAGAATTATGGCACTCGCCGCGCATCAGAAGATGATTAAAACTAACCCAATATTGCTGATATTTATGACTCAAATTTGTGATGTAATAGATTTAGTATATTACATTCTGTGATTACGTCTAGTACGTAGTGAATAATATTATCCATTAGTAACGATATGGAATTAATGCTAAATGCTTTATGTTGTTAAACTGTCTGTTTGTATTAAATATCGCTTCTCTTAATCTTATAATTTTCTGTCCACCTTACAACTGAGGTAACCTAAATTTTTGAAATAATAATTATAATTATAAGCATACCCATTTAAAAACTTTTTCCCTATTTGAAAACAGTGTATGGGTTCATTGAGAGCTGATTTATTTATATTTTGTCTGTGGAAATGGAGTAACTCACAAAAATCCCTAGCTTAACATTTCAAAATCGATTTTATTAGTTTCAGCGCCTAGAGGGTATGCAACCTGCCACCACGCGGCCGGCACATGCTCCAGTTACGTTCCAGAACACCTGCCGTAATATTTGTAAATGATATTCATCCCTAGAAACGTTCAGGTGTGCTCTTTTAGCGATTTTCTCAAAATTGGCCCCTGGCAGGTATGCATCCCGCCATACCGCTGCTCTCCCGTCGGCGTGATTTGACTTTGCACGCGACTTGTACTATGGACGCGTTTCACAGCTTTTCATTGGTTAAAATTATCAGTTGACACCGATGACAGTTTCGTAGTTTGACATCAAATCAAATGATTATGGCGCCCATTTTAAACATAGCATTATTGATATTAGTTTATTCTTAGGTAAATTGATGAGTTAAATATTTTTTTTTGCATTAATTAAGATACATAATTATTAAGTAAATAAAAAATGCTTTTAAATGAGTGCTTATTATAGGTATTAATTATATAATACGTAGTTCTGAAAATTAACAAATTAAATATAAAAGAACTTGTTTTTGTCTATACCAATAATTAAAATAAGTATTAATTATTCATCCGTGTGTTAAAAGAATTATTCCACTTTTTTAGGTATTTATGTAACATGAATGTGTCCTAACTTGCTTCGTGTTCATAACATAGGGTGTCAACATACTTATTTATATCAAAAAACTTTTTTTTAAATTAATTAAAAGGCTCAAAAAATATCTTACTTTTTATCAAAACAATCAATACTATACATTTGGTCGTTTAACCCTGAATAAGTAGCCTATTTTATAGGTAAAAGGAAAGGAATAAAATATAGGTATAAAAAAAAACAAGAATAATAAAATTTTAAACAGCTTTTATATTGATAATTATGATTTAATGGCTTTTTCCTAAAGAAATGTTTTGTTCTACACAATGTAATAGAGAATGTGGTGTCGCAGTTTTTCTTTTTAGAGGTACCAACCACCGAGGTTCAGCAGCATCTTTTACAATCGAATATCCATGTTCTGAAGTAAAATGTCGTTTTGCTGGTCTACCTGTATGTTGATATTTTCTTCCTCCTAGGTAAACTTTCCTTCTAGCTATTGATGTTGGTT
>MU188808.1:194-18153 GCA_016904865.1 Pissodes strobi
ACTCAAAAAGGGATAAACCTTGAAATAATAACCAATATGTAGTGTTACACAGGGAAGCTTTTTTATTTCTCAGCCTTCCAATTGGAAAATTAATTAAAAATTAATTATTGAAAAGATTTTTGAGAACTAAGGCTTTAATTTAAAGGCCGTGTTGATCCCTCTTGAAGAGCTTAATAAGTTCGGAACTGAAAATAGACAATTGTTTGTTGACAGATGATAAAATCATAAAGACAAAATTTGCGGTCAGTTTAAACGTTACTGCATTAGACTTTACTCGAAAGTCAGCTGATTTATATCCAGATTGTGATTAGACAAAAATATAATAAATTAAAAATTAGTTTATCTGTAAATTCCGTAGCGTATCAATTAGTACACGTCAATAAACATATAACCATGGAAAAAGAGAAATAAGGCGTATTATACATAAGGGTTACTTCCGGCTAACACAGTCAATGCAATCCAATATATAATACTCGTATAATATAAAGTCCAATGCTGAACGCTAAAAAGTTGGCAGTAGGCTACTGGTCTCACTTAAAACTAAAATAAATTTACCACTTCCACTCTGTTAATCCATGTAAAACCTCTCGATTTTTAAAGAAGAAGTAATATTGTAAATGAATCGTACATGTTTCCACACCACCCCAAAGGTAAAGCATTTGACGCTTTTTTTACGGCGCATCTCCAGTAGGCCTTATGCACTTGAAGTGAAACTTCTTTACTAACGGGGCGACAATTTTCAGAAGCGTCTAGCTGCACCAGAATGGATTTCGATTGTGAAGCTTCGCGCATGTTCAATTTTTGACACACATTTGGCAAAAAGCTGTCAATTTTTAGTGAATCGCTTTCAGCAAGCCTGATGGTGCAGTGGTTAGTATCATGTGCTTGTGATACGGCGGCTCGGGTTCGATTCCCGTCAGTAGTGACGTGATCTGGCAACCATGGGGTCAGATGTAGACGCCGAAAGTAGCTGTGAAAAATGTTGTTGTAAATACTGTAAAAAAATAACAGAAAAAACAAAAAGCAAAGTGCATTTTGTGCAGTTAAGTGTTCCACACCTCCTGTGCACTCAGAATTCCCGGTTTGGTGGCGGTTGGGAAAAATAATAAGGTAAAATGCTGTCAACTCAAGGTCACAAACCCCGAGGACGTCAACAAGGTCGAAAGTTCCAAATCCCCAGATTGCATCAATCTCAAGGTCCTGGAGGAATTAACCAAGAGTAAGGACGAGGTAATATTCCAGTTAAAAGAAAAAGAAAGAAAAAATACGGAAACTTGAACAAATTCCCATGAAATCATTAGAACGCTTGGCAACAGTGTCCACGGCCACGACAAAGCAGCTGAGTGGAGAATCTCAAAACGCGCAAGTCGGAAATCACAAGCCACCTCCAATCACAGAGGCAAAGAAGTGGAGTAAGGAAATACCTGGCAACGCTGGATCAGCTGACATCGAACAATACCAACCTGACGAAAAGAGTCGGAGCTGCCCGAACAAGCAAAGCAGTGACCCGAAAGGGCGGATAACCGAAACTCGAAATGTGGCAACAACGGCTATTTCCCAAAATCCCGAAAATAATGTCAACGTCAATATTGTCAAGGATTGAGAGATGAAAATTCAAAATGGACGGAAGTAATTAACAAAAAGAAAACAAGAAATAACCAAAATCTAAACTCTACGCGCCCAGCTCCAATAAAGACTCCAATGAGCTTGCTGTGGCCGCCAGAATGTCTTTCCTTTTCGTATCTGGCCTAGGATCTGAAGTAAATTCCGAGAATGTATTGGCGTTCCTGGTGAAAATGGGCCTCAAGAAAGGGTGTACCTGTGAGAAAATAGCAACCAGAAAGGACAATTACCGCAGTTCGTTTAAACTTGTTGTGCCCCATGCTAATCGAGAAAAGTACCTGTGTGCGGAACTGTGGTCAAAAGGAACCATTATAAATATTTTCTCAATATTCAGAACCGACAGGTGACCCACCGAAATCTATTGGAAAAAACAAACCAGAGAACTGTCTAAAGGTTTGTCATGTAAATACTAGATCTTTAAGAAATAAAAATCTTTTGCTTGAAGCAGTTCTAATAGATAAGGACTGTGATTTTCTCTGCATCAGCGAGCATTGGCTTGATGCACAGGAAATAGAAAACCTCACGATTAGTGGATATAGGCTGGTACTGCCATCTATATTAAAAGTAATTTTCGTAAGGATTTTAAGAAAATAAATGTTCCAATGTTAGAGAAATGTATTGAATGTTCATGTGTGTATTTTAATAGCTTAAATTTGTATGTTTTAGCCCTCTATAGATCACCATCCGGCCATTTTGAGACATTTTTATCTGAACTGGAAACTGTTTTGCACAATTTTAAACAAGGATCTAATATAATATTAATAGGAGATTTTAATGTACACTTTAATGAAAAAACCCTGATACCGTGGCTCTCTTGGATGTCTTGGTGAGTTTTAACCTTAAACAAACTATAACTGAGTCAACAAGAAATGAAAATTGTTCAGATAATGTTTTTGTCATTTATGATTCTGAATTGTTGACCTCAGAGGTTATTGAGGAAAACTTATCAGATCATAAAGCTCAACTAGCTGCAGTTAAATTAATGGTTCCTCCTTCTGAGACAATTATAAACAAAAGAGTTTTTAGACCCATAACACAGCATAGTTTGTGTGATTTTTTCAACACAATAGAAAGTAGTTCGTTTGATTTTGTTAACGAGAATGACACTGATATGGGTGGGAAGTTTAATCGATTTCTGCGGAAACTCGAAACTGCTTTTTTGTCATCTTTTCCAGAGAAACAGTATATGCTACGTTCAGATCAATGTAACAACCTCTCCTGGTTTAATGATAATTTGCGCCAGATGAGAGAACATTTACATTTTCTTGGGGAGGCAAAAAAGCAATACAAAAATGACATTTTCGATAAGGAATATAAGCGTTTTTCTTGTATTTACAAAGATGCTATTCGTCAAGCAAAAATTGAAGCAAATGAAAGAGTTATAAAATGCTCTCAAAATCCTACCAAAACAATGTGGAGGATTATCAATAAACACAGAGCCCAGTGTGAAAGCAGTCATCAAAATTGTAATATAAACCCAGAAGAATACAATTTGTGCTTTGCAAATATAGCAAATAACTTGATAAAAAATGTCCCTTCTTCAGAGCTAGATCCTCTGCATAATCTTTCAAACCTTAAAAAATCTCAAAATGCATTTAAATTTTCAGAGGTCACATTTAATGAAGTTCGAGACGTTATTGACAACATAAAAAATAAAAACAGCTCTGATGTTTTCAACCTTAACATAAGATTAATTAAATCAGTAAAAAACATCATTATAGTTCCCTTTACAAAACTCATAAATAAATATATTGCTGAAAAAACTTTCCCATCTGCTCTTAAACAGGCAATCGTTATTCCATTACATAAAAAGGGTGACACACAGGTGCCGGAGAACTATAGGCCAGTGTCCATCCTCCCTGTTATATCTAAGATTTTTGAAAAGTGTTTAGCAAAACAATTAGTTACGTTCCTTGAAAAAGAAAACTACTTTTCGGGAAGTCAGTTTGGTTTTAGAAAGGGCAAAAACACTGTAATGGGTATACTGGACTTGGTATCCGGTATCCTGGATGGTTTTGACAACCTTGAGTATTGCTCAGTCCTGTCATGCGACCTGAGCAAAGCGTTCGACTGTATGAACCATGAAATTTTTATACAAAAGCTTAGCTTCTATAATATAGGCAAGGAGAGTATTGAACTTATTATGTCCTAACCTGAAAGATCGAATACAGTGTGTTAAATTGGGTGGTGTGCTGTCAGCAAATAGTGTGTTAAATATTGGCGTTCCTCAGGGATCAGTCCTCGGGCCCTTGCTTTTTCTATTATATATTAATGATCTTCCTCTTTTGGACCAGGACAGTTCATACACAGTATCTGCTGACGACACAGCAATCAAGATACATGCACGCACACTTAGGGCAGCTCTAGAAAAATCCGAGAATGCTTTCAAGATTGCAGAGAGTTGGTTTGCATCCAATAGGCTTCTGCTCAATACGGAAAAGACAAACAGGATGGTGTTTGCCATGAAGGACTTGGGAGACTCAAACACTGCATCCAGTTTAAGGTTCTTGGGGGTTGATATCGATCCAGTACTTCTGTGGAATGTGCACATAGATGGGCTGGCGGGACGACTTGCCAGAAACGTTTTTTTTACTATGTAATTTAAAAACAAACATATCTCAAGATGCAATGCGTATGGACTACTCTGCAGTCTTCCACTCTCTCATGTCTTACTCCGTCCTGGCTTGGGGTCATGCCCCTCAGGCATCCCGAGTGTTTGGTCTTCAACGCAGAGCAATACGAGTGCTGGCAGGACTGACTTTTAGGCAGGACTGTAGGGGCTTTTAAACACCTGGAGATACTAACCTTTCCATCAGTGTTTGTTTTTGAATGCTTAATTTACATAAAGAAAAACGATGACACTATAGAGACTCATCAGGGCATACATGAATATCACACAAGGCATTGGGAAGATGCTGTACTACCTTATAATAGGTTAAAGAGATGCCAAACTGGGGCCAGGTATTGGGGTATTAAATTCTATAACTCCCTACCAATGAGTATACGATCACTTCCTTTTTTAAAGTTCAGAAAAAGCATTAAAGATCTGTTGATTGCTGAAGCATTTTACTCATTTAATGAGTTTCTAACGTTTTCATTTTAAACAAAAAAAAACTATGTATTGTGTTTTAACCTATCCATTGTGTTTTAACTTGTGAATTGTGTTGTAACTTTTCCATTGTTTATTTAATTGATCTCATTTACTTGTATTTTGTATTTTGTTTTGACGTATTAAACATTTTGACATTAATAAAGTTTGATTTGATTTGATTTGATTTGAGAGATGTTTTTAATTGTTTTTTAAAGGTTACGTTTGTAAAAAGTTTTCTTTCTTCATTTTGGGCATGCCTTGGGTTAGTTTTGGTTGGTTTTTGTTGGTTTCACCAGCGAATATTAACTATGACAAGAAGGCCCACTTAATGGCAAGAGAGCGCTACAAAGGAATCGTCTTCGTTGCCTGGTAACGTTCGGCGAACTTCGTCGCACACAGGTTGAATTTAAATAAAAGCTGGCCATAAACTATATTTTCGTTTGCGTTATATCTAATCAAATTTATGACGAAATTATTTATAGCACTCTAATACTCTATTTGGCTTTGTAAAAACACAATTGATATCTTCTGAATTGTTTGCAGCGCCCTGTCAAACTTACGTTATGGTTTTTTTTTATTATTATCACCAAATAAATATTTTGATAAAGCTTGTATTCAACTGGCTGTTTCAAAAATCTGTTAACGTTTTTAATTAGTTATTATTGATAACAATACTCAAGGTATGTAATAACTAATATTCAAAAGATTTTGATTTTGTGTTAATGATTTCACCATATTTCCGAATACTAATATTCTGACAACAGACATCAAGAAGAAAATGTTGCTCGAATTTGCCCCATCTTTTAATATTCAATTAAATTTTGGCGTTTTGGGTGATTTTAAAATTGGTTAAAGGTTTCGCACAATATTTTTACTGTATATTTCATTCCTATTTTGTAATACAAAACAACTAAAAAATAGCGATATTATCGAATATTGACTCAACTATAGAATTTAGGCGTGAAAATTAATCTGACAAAAGAAAAGGATGAGCTGTCTATGGCCGCCGCGTCAAAGGTCGCCTGATTGTTTTATTTGTATCATGGCCTGCCGATATTCTGCTAGTGTTCGCGCGGGGAAAGAGACACACTGTTGACATGCCGCCGCGGAGAGTGATCCTTTTTATCATATAGTTTTGCCCAAATACATAATAAAAAGATAAAGACTGATGTACTATGCTGCTAACGTGCAAACACTCCGTTGAGGTTATGTGTTGTGTTATACCTAATTGTGCAACAACTGAAGCCAGATTATCAGAAAATGGCGCGTCGAAATGATCCCTTATTGGCTAAGTTTGTAACGTAAGCAGTTTTCCCTGCTGCTGTCTTGTTTGAGCATTTACGTTTCTCTGTTTTTTTTTTTTGCTTCATATGTTGTACTGAAAGTATTTTCAAATGTCATTTAAATTACCCTTAACGCAGCGCATTATTAAATTGGAATTTTAAAAGCTATATCTGTTGTAAATTTATCGGTACGGGTGGGCAAGAAATTGGATAATCGGTTAAACGCTTAATATTTTAGCAAATAACTGAATAATCGATTAATCGAAATAATCGATTATCGATATTTTCTGAAATATTAATCGATAAGTCGATTAATCGGTAATATCTTAAAAGTGAATCGAATAATCGATTATTGTCGCCCACCCCTAATCCCATAATATTGTAGTAAGTGAAAATGAAGCTGAAATTTAGGTAGAATCATTATTGCTGATGCAAAACTGATGTTATTATAAAAAGAGGTAATAAATAATTTGGCTGAATCAGCAGACAAAAAATTTATAATTTAGTTTTAATTTGTAAATATGACTTTGATATTACCTTGGGATAGTATATAATCAAGTGTTTTTGAACAACAGCTGCACTGATGCTTCTATATTTTTTACTAGTTTCGTCCCTATTAGATTAATTTTTAAAAATAGCGATAACTCTGAAATACATGTATGGCAAAGGCAAAATTGCAGGCCCTCATCAACGAGTTTCTGTCGTCCGCTTAACATTCATTTTGCTCGTAAGACTCCTGAATTAACCGTTGCAAAATCAGACTTTGGATCATCGAATTAAAAATTTAAAACCCTTTTTTGCCACGAAGGAGCCCTTAATTTTCAAAATCATTTTTAGAACGATTTAAGAACATACAAATGATCTTTATACATGATTTTTATCGTCAGTGAAAACTGATACTCCATATATATAAATATAGATGATGAGCAAAAAATTCAACAATTATTTGTCTAAAACACGATATATTAAACGTGTAATACTTAATTACTTTTATATCTTATTTCTGGTAAACCTTATTATGGCCAGCTTTCCTAGAAATTCGACCAGTGTGCGCCGGGTCCAAAGGTCACATGCCAGTATCATGCTAGTTTTCGCGCGGGGAAGGAGACATACCGTTGACATGCCGCCGCGTAGAGTGAATCTTCTTATCGTAGTTGTTATTCGCTGGTTTCACCCCCTTAGCAAGCAACGTGAGCGGAGGGCCATGCGTAGAAGCTCCGCAATCGAAATCCATTCTGGTGTAGCTAAATGCTTGACAATTTTCGAGCGTTACGAAAATTTGTATCGCGTGAGGGGAGTTCGACGAGTGCGTCAGCGGCGATAGGAGGGGGAATACGCAAACGCTTGATTGAGAAACGGCCGGCGGGATGAGATAACGATGCATATAACATTTAAGCATGTGTTAGTGGGAACGACCCGAAGCCATATTCACGGATCCTACCTAAACGGTATAGTAGTAATCTTAGACCATTTAATGGTCTAAGGTAGTATTGCGGTGCTGCGATTGATGTTCTGAATGTCACGGTGTGTTGCACTTTTTACCCATTCCTTTCCGGTCCAGTGAATTGCTTTCAACAGGTCTGATGGTGCAGTGGTCAGACCCTGTGATTGTGATACGGGTGGCGCGCGTTCGATTCCCGTCGGCGGCGGCGTCGCGTCGGTGGCAAAACATGTTTGTTAAGGAAGAAGCTTCACTTCTAGCAGAGACTGAAAACAACCCGCATTTACATTTGGTACCTGCCCTAACAAGAATGCATCATCGTAGTGACTTTGAGTCGTCATAGCGAGTGTCGAGGGAGAAAATAAAACTTGCTACACTGTCGAGTGTGGAATAGTGGTTATCGATTTATATTTTTACTTTCTTTGGGTAAGACCACTTTGGGCGCTTTGGATAATAAGTCATACATATATCTAAGGAATTATATATCCCGCCCTTATTTCGTTTGCGCTTTATTTACCAAACAATTAGACATTTTAGGGGAAACTGTTATAGAACCTTTTTTGTAGATAATTTTATGGGGAACAACTTTGTATATAAATACTTTTACCTACCATGCACTGTTTTGTAGATATTCAAAAAAAAATTAAATTGGGGTGGAAGCAATGTTGTAAGGGATGAAGCACACACCTTAGGGGTGGGAACTCTTTAGTTTACTAAAATTTATGCTATCCTTAATAATTCTAGCAATTTTTTAAACTTTCTAAATTTTGTCCGATATACTACAATTTTAACTGTAATATTGTCATATATTATTATCTTGGCTTAAATAAGATAATATTGATTTCTATAAAAGGTCAGTTGCCTTAATTTTTGCGTAATAGAACATGAAATCGTCTATATAAATAATGTAAAGTATTCAGGTAAAAAGTAAACATCAGAAAAGTAGACGCAAGGAGTTTGCTCGGGGGCATTGAACGTTATTTGGAAGTCAGCAAGAAAGTGTAAGTTCGCTAGTAATTAACTCGGATTGACATATTGGGCAAAATTAATAATGGCCGCAGTAAGTGGGATGAGCAATAGTTGCGAAAATTGATGAATGTACAGGTTATGAATGGTTAGTTAGAAAATGAAACATAGTTGAGAGTATGGTAAAAGGAGAAAGAGATAATTTTAAGGAATGTGAAAATAACAGTGAGCAATAGAAAAAGGCGTGAATGAATGATAGGAAGGAAAAGTAGAACGGGGAAAGGAGAAGGCAGCTAGAGAGGAGTGAGTCGAGAGGAAGGCACTCGAGTGTTGACAGCCGTTACGGGTAGTCGAGAGTTGGCGAAAGTCCAAGTCGAAAGTTGGCGAAAGTCCAAGTCGAGAGTTGACGAAAGTCCAAGTTGGGAGTCCGATGAAAAAAATAGTTGGCGTAAGTCTAACTCGCGGTTCTAAGTGGGAGTGTAAACAGAGGGTCGATAATAAGTGGAAGCCCAAGTCTGTCGAGATCTAGTGGAAATCCGAAGCAGCCAAAGGCGTTCAGTGGGAGAGTCTCCGTTTCGAGCCGAAACCGGTTGAGGATTGGGGACGCAAGGATCATCCTAGGGTTGCTTATAGGGGGAAAGAGAGATGTAAGTTAACATTATTGTATTATAAATTGTGTATCTATTAAGTTAACACCCTTAACGCATTAAAATACCTCCGCAGCCGAGCGAGTAATTTATTAGTATTTAGGTAGTAGTTCAATAAATTAGTGTTTTGGGAATAACGGCGTTTTAATCGAAGGAAGTTAGACCTACCCCTTAAGGGTAAGATCCCCTTTATAGTTAACACCCCCGCAGCCTTAGCGGGACATAGTGGCGCAATAGCATTGCCCCCCCAGCGTGACAATATTACTGAATTAAATGGGGTTAGGAACAAATCCCTAAAAAGTTCCCAATTGTCCAGCGTACTCATCATCCCTTATTTTTGCAAAAAAACACCCCCGGATGGTACATTATGCTCGTTTTTCTCAGTTTCCTCGAAAAGAAAACAGATTCTTAAACATAAAAAACGTATAGAACCAAAAATACTCTTTAATTAAATTCTGCACCAAAACTGTTTTATAAATATATTAGCTAATCCTCACTCAATTCTCCCAAAATACGTTTAAAGTTTTGGGTAGTCTTTAGAAGACCGTTAAAATATGTCAAGTTCAGCGATCTTACGTACGCATACTGTCATACATATAGACAGTAAAATTCTTTATAACGCTGAGCCATACACTTTAGGCGATAGAAATTGATGAAATAAAACGGTTCGATATTATGCTAACAAATTACCGAACCTTAGTGGAGGTTTAATGAGGAGACGAAGAAATCATCATTGTATGAAATTTTTAACAAAGTTCCAGAACAAACTGCTGACTTAAGTGATCATTGCGAATTTGTAGTGGATGATGATAATTTGATTCACCGTGCGACATGGCCAAAACAGGGTACATTTCGTGACATTTAATCAGCCTATGTTAACTTTATACGTAAATACTATGGTAACTATGTAACTGTAATG
The DNA here is from genome assembly GCA_016904865.1 of Pissodes strobi. Lineage (NCBI taxonomy): Eukaryota > Metazoa > Arthropoda > Insecta > Coleoptera > Curculionidae > Pissodes > Pissodes strobi. The sequence continues at coordinate 10,165 of MU188808.1, forward strand.
TTTGATAGATACGCTGAAAATTCCAGTAGTACAAAGAGTCTTGAACCACAACCACGACTCCTGAAGCGAACTTCGACTACAATTGCATTCAGTGAAAACACACCCATACACACGATCAACAAAAGACATTGGTAAGTAATATAGCTAACAAAGACCACTTAATTTCTCAACTTGTCGAGAGGTTAAATTCTGAAAATATTAATACTCTTATTGCCTTAGACCGTGCTGATTTACTAATCGTCAAAACCGCCACCGATCCGTCAAGTCAACACGACACTCTGGTTGTAGTTGGTTAGGATGTTGAGCTTCTCTCCCTTATTGTTGCTCTTGCTCCTCCAGATAAGGATATTCTGTTTTTAAAACCAGCCCAAGGAGATATGAAGAAAAGGATTTATAGATCTTCTTTGACTGATACTTTTATTGTTTTGATCTCTCATTTCCCTTACATACCTGCAAACAAAAACCAACCTCTCATTGTTCTCAGTGGGTTAACAAAGAAATAAAACAATATTCCCAACACTTAAAAGACTTGTATGTTTGGTACAAGCAAACTAATAATGATAATGCGCTTATTCAATATAAAAATGAAAGAAAATTATATAGAAAATATCTCTCAGACTATAAAAAAGTATAAATGAAAACAAAACTTTAAATTCAAAAAATAAAATGAAAACTGCTTGGAACATTCTAAATTTGGAGACTAATAAAAAGAAAAAAAAAGCAATAATATCTCACTAAAAAATGAAACTGGTGAACTTGTTAAAGACCCAACTTTGATCGCAAATGAGTTCAGTAATAAATTTAATTTGAATCAATCGCTTAATGTTCCAGGTGAGTTTTCACACACTATAAATTATCCATCTTGGTTTTTGACCCCGGTTGATGAACTGGAGGTGTTCAATATACTAATGCAGCTGCCAAACAAGTTCTCTGCTGGACTTGATGACATTTCAATTTATGTTCTAAAATGTGTGTCTGGCACGCATAATAAATTAATGTTTCGTTACAGGAGAATTCCCTGATAAACTTAAAAAAGCATTACTTGTCCCAGTTTTTAGAAAGGGAGACATTCGGCCTGTTTCATTGTTGTTCTCTTTGTCGAAAGTCTTTGAGAGGGCAATCTACAGCACATTGCTTGGCTTTTTAATGCGTAATATGATTCTCTCCCCTCATCACTATGGATTTCTGCCATGTAGGTCCACAGAATTGGCAATCTTCGAGGCACTGAGCCACATTTTTCAAGGGGTAGACTCTGGTAGAAAGGTGGCGGGTTTGTATTTTGACCTGTCAAAGGCTTTCGACACAATTGATTATCAACTACTAATGAAAAAGCTGAACATGTATGGGGTTAGGGGTGTCTGCGCGAACCTTATTGAATCATATTTTTCAGGAAGACAGCAAACGGTCTGTATCATGGATGGTGGACAGAGGTTCTACTCAGAGACTGTTGATGTGAAGCAGGGTGTGCCCCAAGGATCTATCCTGGGACCTATATTATTTCTCTTGTATGCAAATGATCTTTCAAAGGAACCTATCCCAGGCTCAGTGTGCCAATATGCTGATGACACTTCTGTTGTGGTCTCATGCGGGACAATGCAAGGGCTATCTGTGGTTTGCTCGCGTGCGGCGGAGCTTATGTCAGTGTGGAGTCAACATAACTTTTTAAGATTAAATGCAGATAAGACAGGACTTCTGACTTTCAGCAAAACTGTGAACATGACAGAGTCACCCTTAGTTACACTAAACCATAAGACAATACCTGTAACAGAATCTATAAAATTTCTGGGTGTTCATCTTGACCATACACTGACATGGGACCTACACACCAGCATGCTTCAGTCTAGGCTTAACAGTGCATGTGCCCTTGTACGTCGTCTGAGGGATGTTTTGAGCACTGAAAGCATAAAACTCTTCTATTTTGCATGCGTGCAATCCATTATTAGATATGGAATCATTTTTTGGGGCTCCTCAGCTGGAGCAAATGATATTTTCAGGGCACAAAAGAGAATTGTGCGTTATATTCTAAAACTTAGACCCAGGACTTCTTGTAAAGGATATTTTTCCGATTTAAAATTTCTTACTATTCCTTCGTTGTACTATTTGTCTCTTGTTACCTTTGTCAAAAAAATCCCCATTTGTTTCTGAGAAATCACCAACAGTATGGAACTGATGTGTCTCTTACCACTAGGGGCATTCTGCATCTTTTTCCTTACTTCATGGCAATCAAAGCCTATCGTAAGCTTCCCGCAAATCTAAAAAACAAAGAAAACCTAAATAGGTTTAAAAATGAGGTAATAGGCTTCCTACTGGAGAAGTGTCTATTGCACGCGCGGCGTGCGTCATTAGAACTTTAATCAAATAAAATTAAATAAAATTATTCTGATTGTGCGGATGAAGTTTCACTTCTGGTGTATGGTTCACGAACACACTGACTTTTTTTGTATTTCTAATGTGGTATACATTTATAATTCTCTGTTATCCAATATATTGTTTTTTTTTATTTTTGCTATTGATGATAAAACCCAGTTAAATCGATTTTCCGCGAAGTCATCACTTTTGAAGGCGTTTTTTTACGAATAGTTAGCAGACTGTTGTTTTACTTTGTTTATAAACGTTGTGGTATAAATTGCCAAATGCTTTGCTACTTGATAAATCGTGTAGGCTTTCTTTAAAAGTTTCATATTGCGGAAGCCTGATTAATTTAAAAATAATTTAATTACTAATAGTAATGTTCATGTAGTTAAGGCGTTCTAGTTTAATTCATTTTAATGACTTGTGATAAAAAAAGAAGAGCTCCGTTTACATCACTTGTTTTTCCTTCTTATAGTTAATATTTCAAAATGGAGGATTTGCTATCACAACTCGTGAAGGCGATAAAATCGGCTAAAACTAGCCCTGAGCAAGTGGATTTACCAATTTTTAAACCAGATTTACTGATGCAAAGAAATGGTTGGCAGAGATAGATCAGCAGACTTTGGTTAGGCTAGGGCGTTTTCTAACTGGAGTGTCGAAAACCTGGTTCGATTTGTGGTCCCCTGACACAAGATCCTGGGAAACCTCTCAACGTGAGTTTTTAGAGGCTTTTCCACCAAAGAAAAATCTGGGTCGACTACTGTCAGAAGCAGCTGAATTTTCCAGTGATCAATGTAACACTTACGAAACATACATTTTTCAAAAAGCCGGGATGTTAAGAAACCTAAGGGCCAATTGGAAAGAAAGTGACATTGTGGAACTAATTATACATGGGATTAAAGAGAAAGAGGTGCAAACTACAGCTACTAATTTAAATTTTGAGAAAATTTCTGATTTACTGGCTTTTCTTGGATCAGTAACCAAACGCCAGTCCCAGACTGACAAGCGTTCAGCCCAATCTCATTTAGGAAATACGTTCCATGGCGAACCCTCAAGAAAACGACCGAGGGAAAATTATAATCAGTCACCAGAACCTAGGAAATTCAACACCAAGTTGACCTGTTATCGTTGCGGAAAAAGTGGCCATATTCAAAGGTCCTGCTTCGAAAAAATAAAAGGTTCAACCTCTACCGAGAAGAAACCTTCTACGGAAACACAAGGAAATAACATTAATTGTTCTTTTTGTGCGAAAACGGGACACACCATCGATGAATGTTTTATACGACAAAACATAGAAAAACGCAAAAAAGTTAATTTCTGTAGCGCGGGCAAGAATTTGATGCGTGAAAAGTTTGAGTTAAATGGTTATGGTTTGTACGGGATTATAGATACTGGAGCAGATGTATCATTAGTCGCCGAACGTCACTTGCCGAAATTTGAAAACAACATTTCAAACTGCGATCTGATTATTTCCGGAATTCTGGATGGAACCCTTACAATTAAAAAAGAAATCAAAGCGGCTTTGAAAATTGGCGATGTTACTACCGAAATGATGTTCCATGTGATTCCAGATCATATTCTCGAATATGATGCCATCATTGGACGCAACCTTTATGACGATCTAGAGATTTCTACAATTACAGATCGTAACGGCACGCGTGTCGTCCGCAGCAAAACCGCAAGGATATTTCGAGTTATGCCAGAAAGTGTTCAACAACTAATAAACGTTCCAGAAATGTACCGTCTCAAACTCACCTCTGTATTAGCAGAATTTCCAAAGCTGACCCCTACGGATGGGTTTCTTCCTGAAGTAAATAATGCAACTTTGAAAATAAGGCTTAAAGATGAATTTGTTGTCAATCGTAACCCGTATCGTTTAGCTGTTAGTGAGAGACAAGCGGTCCGTGAAATCGTTGAAGAGTTACTGATGAAAAATATTGTTCGAGAAAGTGAGTCCCCATTTGCCAGCCCGATTATTTTAGTTAGGAAAAAAGAAGGACCGTATAGAATGTGTGTGGACTACAGAGAACTCAATGCGCACACTGTAAAAGACAAATTTCCTCTTCCGCTGATTGACGATCAACTTGACCGTTTAGGAAAAGGCCGTATCTTCACTTCACTTGACATGTCTGCAGGCTTTCACCAAATTCCAATTGATGAAGATTCAATCGAAAAAACAGCCTTCGTTACACCTGACGGACATTTCGAGTATTTGGGAATGCCGTTCGGTTTGGCCAACGCTCCTGCTGTATTTCAGCATTCCATTAACAAAGCTCTTGGACAGCTTAAGAATAACGTAGCACTAGTCTATCTGGACGACATTCTTATACCATCACAAACAATCGAAGATGCTTTAGAATCACTAAGACTGGTTTTTAAAGCCTTACAGCAAGCTGGATTTACTTTAAAGTTAAAAAAATGTCACTTTTTGCGAGATAAACTTGAATATCTGGGAAGGGAAGTATCTGCAGAGGGAATACGACCAGGCTCCCGTAAAGTAGAGGCACTTTTAAACGCACCAACTCCAACGTCGGTTAAACAAGTCAGACAGTTTATGGGCCTCGCTGGATATTTCAGGAAATTCATATTATTGGCAATTTTTGATCCTGCCCTGCCAACTGAACTTCACACTGACGCCAGTACAATTGGATATGGGGGTATATTAATACAAAAGCAAGAAGGAAATACTCGGGTCATTGGATATTTTAGCAAGCGTACTTCAAAATATGAAGAACATTATCATTCTTACGAGTTGGAGACTCTTGCTGTTGTCAACTCTCTTCGATATTTTCGTGTCTACCTTTTGGGAATTCACTTCACATTGGTCACAGATTGCAACGCAATAAAATCTACCGCAACTAAGAAAGATATTTTACCTCGAGTAGCCAGATGGTGGATCCTATATACAAGATTTAAATTTTTCCATAGTATATCGCAAAGGCAGCTCGTTACCTCATGTTGACTACTTAAGTCGCAATCCAGCAGTACGCCGTATAAATATCAAGGAAAATAACTGGCTTTATGTAGAGCAGAGAGGCGACTCAGAAATTCTCCAGTTAATCAACGATGCAAAGGAGGGTCGCATTGATAGAACCCGTTATGTTGCCACAAATGGTATATTGCACTACGTTCTTAATTCTCCTGAAGGTAAAAGTACAAAGCCATTTGTTCGAAGGCAAAGTCGTCTTGGGTTACTGCGTATTTTCCATGATGAACAATGCCACGTGGGTACTGAAAAAACTATCGATCTTATCAAGAAACATTTTTGGTTTCCACGTCTCAGATCATTTGTCAAAAAATATATTAAACATTGTTTAATTTGTGCTATCAAAAAGACCCGAACAGGTCCATTGCAAGGCTATATATCGAATATTGAAAAACCGCAAGAACCCATGCAAATTTTACATGCTGATTGTTTAGGTCCACTAGTGAAGTCTACTGAAGGATATGAGCATATACTAGTTCTAGTAGATGCTTTTACAAAATACTGTTTTCTACAACCGCTGAAAACGGTAAAAGCCGAAGAGACTCAAAGTGCAATTCAGTCGTTCATTGCTTTGTTTGGAACACCCACCCAAATTGTAATGGACGCTGGAACCAATTTTAAAAATTTAAGCCTACCTGAATTTCTGGAAACCCTTGGTATCACCTGGCATTATACAACACCCGATATCCACCGCTCCAATGGACAGGTGGAACGCTACATGAGGACTTTAATGAACTTGATAAGAATCGAGACTAAAGTAAATTCAGAATAGCCAAAGACACTTTGGAAGATTCAACTCGTGTTGAATACCACAATTCAAAAATCTACTCAAATTACACCATTAAGAGCACTTATAGGAATTGACGGATCTACGCCGCTTATCCAAAGTCTGTTAAATAATTTAAATAAAGATATGCACCCAATTAGAAATATGGAATTAGATAGAAAACGAATCAGTGACCACTTAGAACAAAATAAAAACTCCAAAGTAGATAGAAATAGAAGGCGCCGAAACACCATTAGTTTCGCCAAGGGGGATTTTGTACTTATGCATAGGGATGAAACAATGCATAAGGGAAAGCTTGATTATGAATTTCAAGGGCCATTTGAAGTCATGGGCGTCACTTCCGAAGGCCGTTATGAATTGAGACGAGTAGGAAAAACTACATTAACAAAAGCTGCCAAGGAACAACTTCGAGGATGGCCAAAAGACTGGTCACTTACAATGGACATGCCCGAATTGCTTGATATATTGGAGAATGACTCAAGGTCAGTATAAAGTGTCATGATAAGCCATGTTAGGAATATTATTAAAAAAAATAATAATAAATAATAATAATAATAATAATAATAATAATGTATGATTTGGTATATGGTTGTAAAACATTCAAATGCTTGTAAGCTTTACATTTTTTTGTTTGTGTGTTGAAATGCTCGTACGCTTTACACAGTGTCAAACGATTAAAAAAAAAAATAAATAATAATAATAATGTATGATTTGGTATATGGTTGTAAAACATTCAAATGCTTGTAAGCTTTACATTTTTTTTGTTTGTGTGTTGAAATGCTCGTACGCTTTACACAGTGTCAAACGGTATTTGTATGTGTGTTAAAATGCTCGTACGCTTTACACAGTGTAAAACGTTCAAATGCTTGTACGCTTTACGTTTATTTGTTTGTGTGTTGAAATGCTCGTACGCTTTACACAGTGTCAAACATTATTTTTACGTGTGTTTAAATGCTCGTACGCTTTACACAGTGTAAAACGTTCAAATGCTTGTACGCTTTACGTTTATTTGTTTGTGTGTTGAAATGCTTGTATGCTTTACACAGTGTCAAACGTTATTTGTATGTGTGTTAAAATGCTCGTACGCTTTACACAGTGTAAAACGTTCAAAAGCTCGTACGCTTTACGTTTATTTTCTGTTTAAAGCCTCTATGCCTATTGCTGTATGCAGGAATATTTGTGACCTGTAATTAGCATTTAAAATAAATTACTTTCATCATTTCAGTGACAACGAGACCATGGAACCTGTTGATGAGGGTGTAGCAGAATAACAAGGACTCCGAGAGCGAAGTCCTCGCAGGATTGGCCGTGTTAGGAATATTTATTAAAATAGATTCCGCACCTTTAATCCAAATAATATTTATCTGACTAATACCTTTTTCGTTATGTTATGTAAGAAATCCGATAAGGTGAGCCGCTATCGGTCGTGCGGACTTCACTTTTGGGTGACGACTCTAGCACGCTCGTGTTACAAGCCGCTCGAAACTAATTATTTTGTTTAAGTTATAATTACTATTTGTACCCATTAATAAATATCGTTGTGCAAGTTAATAGGAAATAAATAGTGTGTGGTTAATATTGTGTCTTTATCCTAACACTATACACGTTTAGTTTTGAATTTTGATTGTTAGTGATATGCAAACTTTCTACGTACTGTTTTATTGGTTTTACATTGTGTATCTTACTTTAAGGTTTGTTTATTAATACTTTAATTTTTGTTTCAAAAATGTGTTTTAGATTTTGTGGGCCTTTTTTGGCAAACCATGTTTTGTGACGTTGCTATGTCATTGTAATATGATTGAGTCGGCAATAAAGGATATTATTATTATTATTATTATTATTATTATTATTATTATTATTATTA